>JABFPM010004629.1:0-12358 GCA_022817325.1 Idris sp. 1 HC-2018 | reverse complement strand
AATTCATCTGACAAATATATGAGTTTTAAAGCGGATGCATTATTACATTTCTTTGAAACGCAAAAGAGAATGCAATTGTCATCTAGCTGCTGTAAAACTATATATTACAATTTCCTAAAAAAGAGAAAGACAAATTGTGAACCACCTGGCTTGAAACTGTCAACTGATTAAAGACAAAAAAGATGCGCAACCCGTTAGTTTAAGATCACAGTAGTGATAAATTGTTATTAAAAGAAGCTCACTAGCTCTACTTATTACGTGGTAATGTCAATTTTCGTCTAAAGCGTTGTAATGTATATCCTAGAGAGAGATACTGTAACATGACTGAAAAGACCTTTGATAATTGGTCCGAGATTTGGAGATAGTGAGCCTTTGATGTCGAATGCTGCTGGCTTTTGTCAAGTAGTTTCGTTGCTACTAAATAGCCTCGCTCAAGAATAAAGAAAATCCTTTTGTTTCTCAAGTTATTCTTCGTTAACTCTGTATCAATATTTTGTTTTGCGCGGATAAAATCTGGCACCAACATTAGATTAACAATTTTTTAAAACTAAATTAACAGATAAATTTTGCATGATATTTGTTAGCACAAAAAATACACCAAAGGATCAAATACACTGAAAATTTGTAGTGCATTGCATTAAATTGGCTTCTATTTTGTATAGCTTCATTGAAATTGAAAAATGAAAATTAATGAAAAGGTAGGCGCGAGAGGGCAGAGTCAGGAATACGCATACTTGACTAAAAATGGTAAAAAGACGAAAAGCGGTGGGGTTCAAGTGTAGAAACAACTTGTCGAAGCATCGGACTCTTGGGATTCCGACTGGGCGAGCATTCAACCCTTGTGAAGTATTTGTTTAGGAACGGACCATTTAGTTGACTATCAAAATGGCCGGATGTGAGTGGAAGAGGCAAAATTGCTAGTCGAAGAGGACATAAATGTATGCCAATGTTTGCGAGAAAATACTTCATTCAATGATGGCTTCGAACTATTGTAGAGTAGAATGAATAATGGCAAGATCGGTGATCGAATTAAATAAGTGGTTTAATTGTGTTTAAAGACGTAACAACAAAATTATATTGTTAAATTAAACGGCAGATAAAGACTATTCTTGATACCTGACTATTCCTTAGAACTAAACTTAATGGAAATTCAAAGCAAGAGATGAAAACGTGCATAACTTATTATAACATTATGCATATTTATCCAATAATGATGACTAATAATGATGACTTTCTGTGAACATGTAACAAAGTTTAATAGCATCTTCAATCCCGGGAAACTTTTATTCCAGGTCTCTGTATTCTTGTTTTCAAATGTAGTTGATTCTTACTCACAAAGAGTTCTTAATTGCCAATTGAAATTGTATAACAATTGCAAGCATATATTTGGATAAAAAAAACTCAACTAAATTAAAAATCATGTGATACCAAAACTGATTAGATTGATTAATCACGAAAGACACAATTTTTTAAGTAGTTGTTTGTAATTAAGCGGTCAATTATCTGAAGCTTCTGCTAACGAATAAGCTCACTGTTATACTCCAAGTTAAACAGTTATTAACTTTTAACTCAACTTTTCAAAGAAATCCACCTTCGATTTTGTTAGAACTTTGAAAACAAGCTAACATGGAGGCTAAGACGTGCGCTGTTTTTCTTCTGCTAAGGAAAAAGTTTCAAGGGGTCAAATACTTCTTTCAAGTAGACAGCTTTAAAGCTGCAAGAAATATTTACGTTAATGTGAAATTTACTCAAAAGAAGTTATTCAGCGCAGAAATGGGACAGAGTTTTCGCATTTTTTGTTACATAAAAAAAATAATCAATTTTCATGCGAATTCTCAACTTTTAAAGCTTACGTAACGTAAGTTTGTCTAAAATTCCTTTTGATAATAAAAATATCATGATATAAAACAAATTTAAAATTTCATATCTTGAACAAACACTTGAGTAATAAAATCCAGTAAACCAAAAACTCGTTAAATTTTATTTATTTTAATAATTTTATTATAATTACAACGACTTGAATGACTTATAAGTTATAAGAAAAATTTTAATGTTTTTATAAAAAACTTCAAAAAATTACAATAAGCTATTTGAAAAAATAATCTGTTTGATGGAAAACTTTAACAAGATAATTTTACTATTCGCATTTTAAAATTAATTTGTCTATAAAAAAAAATTTACTATTACAAATAAAATGGTTTTGAACATGACGTATGATTAAACGTTGATTATACTACTGAAACTCCTACTTGTATACGATGCTTACAAATATTGCATTTAAATCGATTGAACATCTCAAATATATATTATTTAATACTGTTCTTCTTAATTTTTTTGCACATTGTAGTTTTTTAAAAGAAAATTCATAGAAAAGAGAGACGCAATTTCATGAATGAGATTATGAAAATAAGATTAGTATTCATATGAAAACAAAATTTTCATGTTTGTAATAATGTTTTACATAACTCTTTAAGAAGGCAAACAATTATATGTGATATTAAATATTTGCAAAATAAAATTAAAAATTTGTTAAGATTGCGTTGGTATAAAAATCTTTATAGAGGTATTCTTTCAGTTTGCATACGTTTCTGCAACATCGAAAATTTTTTCCATTTTAAAAAATTCGATTTATTTTTTCGAAAAAGTGTTTGAAATAACACTGCCTTATCGTAAAACTGATTTTATGATATTAAATTACACTAAATGGAATAAAGGTGATTTTCCTTCCTTTCCTAGGAAAAGAAATTTACATAACTACTGGACGTAGCAGAGACTTTCTCACTCGGTGGGAAAAGCCTCTATCCTGTATGCTGTATCCACTAGTCAAGTAAAATACCATTAAACTTGTAGAGTACCGAAGCACAAGAAAGATAAAGACATGAAATAAATGTGTTTAAATAGCAGTAAATAACAATAGTGTTTAAATAGTAGTGAATTACAATATGACGTTTAATAAATGTCTTGTCAAGTGTACTTCATTGATGTTACTGTAGTGAAGTTGAACAAATGCATGTTACTTCGATAATTGAGTTGTCGATGAGACTCGTTTCGGGTCGACGACACATAGTTCCCAAAGCGATTTCAATTAATATGTGCTCTCGTCTTTGCTTCATACTAAGCTATCCACTGAGAATACCATCATCGTATAAAGACAGCGAATTTGATAATCTTGTAAGAGCAGCTTAAACATTACCGCGAGAAGACATCCATCAGCGAGTAAGCTTTGCCAGTTTAGGCTCAGTTCCATAATTGGAGCGTGTCCCCTTCACTGCAGCATGCAGTAACTATTGGGATCGTTTCCTCAAACCAATTCAACTTTTGCAAAATTACTTGCACTTTTGTGTTACGTATTCGTAAGTTACACAAAGTTCAAATTTCGTGTGTCATACCGATGATAAGAAAATTGAACTTCAAATTCCTCTCAACGTGATCGAAAAGCCCAGTTTATTTGACGACGAATAATATTTGTTCTACAATGAAACATGAATAAATTTATACTCGTTGAAATTGAATTTTACATGGCTCAACGTTAAATTCATTCTCTGCATTTCATGAACTTTCATCAAAATCTCGTTAAATTATTTCGATATGTATCCATTCAATTCTAGATTTACAGCAAGATCCTCGAATTCAAATTCAAGTAGAAATATTCTCCAAATATTATGTTACTGATCATTACTACTGAAGTAACAACAGTGTAACAATGAAACAAATTCACTTATTAACGTCCAAGATAGCATTTTAGAAATTTTATTTCTCTTGTTAAAAACAGTTTAAAAGCCTTCACTTTCAATGTAAAATAATACATAAACAAGTAATTAATTAAATTGTAGCACTTCATTTAAAACATTGCAAAAGCAAACTAAAAATTTTGAAAATTAATTTATGCACTTTATCTGTCATTTTGAGGAAAAAAAAAAAACAGTTTCCTCCAGTCTTTACAATATGATTATGAAAAGTTCCATGTGTAGTTCCATGAATAGTTCCATCCTATATTTTAACCTCCAGTTAAACATAATTATAATTTTTATACTTTTTCTACGGAAAAATTGGCATTGGAAAAATAAAAATTTTAAATTAATTTTTCACATTTTTTTTGCAATTTGTTTCTTAAAATTAATTTTCAACAAACACTACAAAATATGCAATCTTGGGCGTTAATGGGTTATAAACAGTTAATAATCATTTTAAATTAAAAATATTATATAATTTAATCGATAAATTTCTTATTGATTTATATTTTCAATGATTTAATATTACATTTAAGATAATTTCTTAAATTTAAAATAATTCAATTTAAACAAATGATTTTTAACTATTATATAGTGTTCTAAATAATCTAAATGTATTATTTGAATGTTTAGAACGATAATATCGAGTTTCAGGAAATTCGCAATACTTCAAATAGAAAAAGATGAACGGTAATTATGCAGATTCTGTGTTTGGCGGATTTGGTTTAGAATTCGTGTTGTTGGGCAAAACCACACATCCATGGTAATTCGCTCCGCAAACGTAAATATATTAATCATACTTATTGTAAAACTGACGTCAAATGTGGTTATTATTGGTGATTATCTTTCGAAGAATACAAAATTTGTCGTAAATTTTATTTACACAATTACAACGTACTTAATAATAAATCGAAAATTAGTTTATCGATATAAAAATAAGAAAGTTAACAATCATAGCATTTATGTTTTGTTTTCCAAAATCATATAATTAAATAATTGTTACAAGAAGTTTGTCAAAAAAAGTTTTTAAAAAGTAAAAAACAGTATCGATTAATCACATATTCTACTTGAAAATTGCAAAGTTACTCTATTAGCTTTAGTTTTGAATAAATTTGATATTTAAATTCTTTTTTACTTTTAACAGTTCAAATTGTTTATATTCTGGTGTCTAATCAATCATATTTTTTTTTTCTTTTTTAAATACTGATCAAACTATTTTTTTAATAATAAATTTGTTTAATTTTTATTTACTTAAACTGTTTTTAATTCTCATTTCCTTTTAATGATATTTTTGAACTCAAGTTAATAATTGTTCAAATTCTGTTGATTATTTTCTGTAACCTAGAATTTATTATTACAGTATTTCAGTATAATATAATGATCAATTACTGTATTGATTTTATCAAAATGGTATATAAAAAACAGCTGAATCCGAAAATTAGTTCGTTCAATAATTATGTATTTGTAGGAAGACAAAATTGCTATTATAAAAAGAGTGTGAAGCAAAATGAAATACATAATTTTAAAATAACAGCAATCAAAATGATAATTTTTCAAATAAAATAAAATATTAAAAGTAATAAATTATTCTGCCTACAGTTTGTAACGTTGGGCTGTTCAGAAGAAAATTGTCTCTCCTCTGTGACGTATTCATCATGAATTTAATAGTTCTTTCATGTAAACATCTCATAACTTTGAGACATTTTTATTACTCATTTGTCATAAATTGGTTTGAAAGTATAAAAGGAATGCCCCAAACCAGAATATTTTCTGATTGAGAATCATCCCGATGAAGAGAACAGAAGCAAAAGGGAGTACTTATTTGGAATTTTGAGTCATCGATTATTTAATAGCTTACTATAAACCCAAAATGTGATCGCTTTCATTTCGTCTGAACAACATCATGCGACAAATTTATCAACGATGATATCATCTACCGGCCATAATTGTTCAATTAGCCTCCCGGCTGTAACTCATCCGAACGATTATTTGAACAAACCATTAGATTTTTATCGTTTTAACTGTTGTTTGCCAGTTTGGCTTTGGCTTATACAACGAAAAGAAAAACTCCTTATATTATTTTCTTTATTCATCTCAAATTTATGACACAATTTCCACAGGATATTGGCCATTATTTTTTAAATTTTCTCGATAACATCGCAAGCGAAAAGGCATGCCCGTATTAGAGCAGGATGTCAAAGTTAAAGAGCTTATGTAAAAAAGTCAGAAATTGGATGTCAGCTGTAGAGAAAAAGATAAATGGCTGAAATAACTGTCAGAAATATCTCATGTCCGGATGATTCACACTCTACCGCGGACTTCCGATACGGTGATGTACACCGCCCTGCAAACCACTTATTTATGAAGATTTGTCAACAAACTGTACTACAGTTAGCTCAATACAATTAGCTATCAACTTTCCATGCAGTTCCACACTTATTCCATTAGTCTGCTACTCTTTCGATTTATGCTCATTTTTTCTGTTTAAAAAAGGACATTCCATTTATTAGACTTTATAGAAAAAAGAATTCCACATTTTCAATTCATGTCTATTGGCAATTGAAAAAATAATTACTTTTGTATCTTCGTACATTGAAGTATGTCAAGTATTTTTATTTTAATTTAGCTAACAGTTATTTTCTAACTGTTCAAATTAGAAAGTGTTGTTCAATATTGACAAATTATTGAAACAAGCTCTGTTTGTAGTTATTTTTTTCTCGTTGTTTCGAACGTTTCGTGGAAAGTAGAGTTTATTATTTAACAGGATTTAGTGTGGATGTCCTACCGAGCTCTTTGAATTTCATTAACGAAGAAAAGCACCGACAAGCTATCCTTGTTAAATAGCGTCGGTGCGAGCCCTTTACACTTTCCGACACGAGTGGCCCACTGTCGTTCTTTCTTATTTAACTACTCTGAATAAAACATAACGCTTTCCTAACTTAAAACAGTTCGAGATTTGGAGCGAGATAATTAATTTAATATCATTTCGGAGCAGCGCCAACCAAAATCAAAACTGCGCAAACTCGAGCAAAATAATTTATTGAACAATCAAAAGTTTTGTTGTTCGGCAAATTTTTTTTTCACGAATATTTTTTTTCATCAAGAATTCCAATATTGAAAGAGTTTAAAGCAAAAAAGAACAAATGATAAAGCAAAACAAAATTCAAATGTTATATCATTACGTCTTTCGTTGACTTACAAAATTAAATTGTAAATTGAAAAGAAAATCTGGTGAATAAACATAATTTTCTTTTTGAGGGAATGAACATGAGATTGGTGAATAATAACGATGAAAAAAAGACGAAAACATTCTTCAAGCGTTCGAATGTGCTTGAAATTGACTGTTTGCAAAATTGTAGCCAATTTGAATGGTTTTTGATGGTCGTCTATGATCGACATCACGAAGCTTTTGACATCTATGTTGCTTTCAGTATGCTACGTAATATTGATTTCTATGCATATAAATTATAATTATAAATACCTCACATATAATTCATGATAAAAAAAAATTAATTTATCATTATACGATATTCATTTACACACAATTTTTGCACAAATTCCAGAAGAAAAGCCTTTTTACAATTCAATCGATAAAAGTAAATGGACGTGCTGTATAATCAAATAGATAAAATCATAAACAGAAAGAAATGAGACGATGCAAAATGTAAAAAAATGGAAATTAGTTTTCTTTATGAATGAATTACATTGTCTGCTATTGTGCATTGAAAAGCGTGTGCACATCAAAATTTACAGATCAATATTGAATTTTTTTCCATCATTATGTTATAAAGCTTTTACGACATCAAAAAAAAGGAAAAGAAAAGTTAGGCAAAAAAGTTTTCTGGTGCATTTTTAACACCACATTTTTATGAAACCAGAACGACACAGTAGTCACATTTGTTTTCATAAAAAAACTTTCTTATTTTGATAACTTGTATGTGAAATGTTAAATTAAAATAACCCAATAAAAATTATATTCAGATGTAAACCAGTAAATTTGTATCTTTCATAATAAACGACACATTCGTTATAGTTGCAATTGTTCAAACTCAGTTACAAGAAAAATTATTGTACATAAACTTAAATCTCACTATCATTTAGATAAAATTGTTCGTCAAAAAGAGGAGTTAATTTTTGCATCTTTTTACGAAGGAAAATGTTCCTCTGAATATCATGCGATAATGATTCGATTCATTTCTAGCAACCAGTTCGCAAACACTGTCGAGTACAATATGCGTCATTATGGCATCGAGTTTACACAAAGGGCGCTCGTGATCTCGTCGCAAAACGATCTCCAGCTTTAACATTCAGAACTGCGTTCAACGATCAGATGAATCACTTGAACGCACGATCGACCACATAATGGAGCCCTACATTTTTCAGTCCTTTTTTCTCCCTTGGAATAATTTTACAATTTTGCCTGAAACTGCTTTGTGTGCTCACTTTTAAAACAATGTTTTTCAAAATTACACAGAAGTGTAGAAGGAAAAAGAAATAGAAAATGAAAAAAAAGTCAAATAACTTTCGTTAATTAAATAAACTAGTTTGGTCTACAAACAAGAATTATTTTTAATTAAAATGTAGTATTTTAATATAAATTAAAATGTTTAATATTTTATTACAGAAAAAAATTAATGTATTAATATGAATGCGAAATACGGTTTATTCTTTTCATATTTCATAATTTTTGCTATTACACATCACATACATAATAATAAAATAAAAAACATATTCCATTTATCAACAAGATAACTGTAAACATTAATTTTTATATTAAAAATAAAAACAAATGACAATAATAAGTTGAAAATTTGCAACGCCAAAAACCAAAAATATATAAAATATTTTTAAGGTGATATAACAGTCACATAAGTGGGAAAGAGACAGAACTATAGAAATGTAGATGTGAGTGAGAGAGACACCCTGAAATTGACTGACATATAAAAATGAAAAAAGGCAGACATTTTGTAACTAGAAATCGTACGCCAAGAAGACATTATGCAGTACTTATGATCTCGTATAGATGGCGCGAAAGAATTTTTCTAACCATGGCATCTGTTGTTGTGAATATCAGCGGTCACGTAGAATTTGACTTTGTTGTATGTAAGACATAAGTCATACAAATAATTATTTTTATACATTTTAAAAACATTTAGAGCTGCAAATAGCTCTAACTCGGAATCTCGAAAATTTCAGCGTGCAGTGAAATTGAGGTAAGTAAAAAAAATACATTTAGCCTAATTCCTCAACAAAATATCGTAGTTCAGAAACTACTTGAGCAATTTTCAATATTTTTCGTAATTTTCGAGTTTATTCAATTCTCCCATAAAATGCCAAGGGTGGTATATTGCCATTTTTTCAAAATTAATTACAATAAAAAAATAATTTGAAATATCACTAAAAGTGTGAGAGAGACAGCAAATTTCCGTTCGACATCGCGTTAACGTTTGAGTGGTATTGACATGAAAATGTGTATTACTGTTACATTGAAATGTACGACTGGTTAAAAATAAACTAAAAATAATATAAGTTAGATTTTTTAACATAATTTCATTAACTAAAATGCTCTAGTCTATTTATATCAGCATTTTATTAAAAAGATAAAAGTAATAATTTTATATAGTATTATATAATCTTTAAAAATGTTTTATAAAATGTGTTTGTATATTCACACAATTGTTAATTATTATAAAAATCTTGTTCAAGTCTGGTGTCGATCTTAAATTTGTTTTGTAATTGTCTGACTTTATTACTTTTCGAATATATGACAAACTGACTTTTATATATACATATACACACTTTTATTTATGTAAAAAATTGATGACAATTTATGAACAAAAACTCTGTGTAAATTATAACTTTGTTACAAACTTGACGAATAATTCAATTAATTTTAATAAACACATATTTAAAACTGATTATCACATGCAAAACATTAGTTTGTTTAATGTTACAGAAAAAGTTACTGCATGATGATGTAGCATGAGTAAAACAACACGCTACCGACATAACATATGTTGAAGTAAAATTCCGTTGCAGAAACACAAACGAAACATAGGAACAAAACTTAGCTGCCGTAGGAAAAATATCAGTCTAAAAGTAATGCTGAAATATTACAAAAACACATTTTGAAAACAAAACCTCTAAACCTAGTAGTAAAATCTAAATTTAGTCAGACTCTTGTTTGCAAGATCAATACTTTTTTTTTAAAAAACAAAAAAAAAATTAAATATACATCACTGAATCTTTTTATTTTCAAATTCTAAAATGAGTAATCTTATTCTTCAAGATTACTAAAGTAACTACAGTTACTTAAGTTTCAACTTTTTTTTCCTCGTTCTCACACTAAAAATAGTTTATGAAATACTACTGTATGTATTAAGCGTCATATCAAAAGTTGACCAAAAAATAGATCATTTTCACGTAAAAATGTACATTAGTTTTTTTTTTTTTTTTTTTTTTTTCATAAAAATGGAATAACACAAAGATAAATAAAAAGTGACAAAAATTATTATTTCATCTCGAATTATTATTGAATTTATTTCAGAGTTAAATAAATTAAGTTATTGTTTAATATGGTTTAATAACTTACAATCAGTACAAAAAAATTTATAAATGACAGCGTTTATTGTTAATTATTCAAAGCTAATTTGACTGTTTTCTTTTACGGTTTTCACCTGAGACTATAATTTTTCGCATGCATATAATTACGCGAACAATTATTATGTACATTTTATATGAGTATCACTCTGTATTTTTACGAGTTTAATTAGTTACAAATCTGATACAATTTTTCTACTCGGATGATTAATATTTAACTTCCATTATCCTACATATAACATACAATTTAATTTAAAAATATATTACCTCGAACTTTTTCTTTTCTGTAGAATAAAAATAATTTATATTACGATAATTATATATTCAATAGAAATTTATCACGCTTTTATAATTCACTGTACATTTTCAAGCTCTATTATAATTGCACGGGTATTTAGAAATATAATAGGATTAAATTTTATCTTGCACGAGGATTTAAAAAATAAAAAAGAAAAATTGGTTGAGCCAAATGTGTATCGACAAACTTATTCATTTAAAATCTTCTCACATACTTGCCGCACAATCCCGACAAAATTCAGCATGAATATTTTCAACAAATGACTGTGAAATAAGATATTATCGTTTCTACATTTTCAGCATGACTGAGGAAAAAAGCAGAGTGAAAAATTGTAGGTCGAATTTCAGTTGTAGTCCAGCAAATTATACACGAAATTCAACTTTAGTTTAGACATCGCATTTTTAGCTGCGCGTACTCTGATCGAAAACATTATTCCTATAACTGCACTCTTGGGCCACCTAACTAATCCATTATTCACTTCACGTAGCTGCCCGCTTCCAACACATGTACCAACGACATTCATTTATTCTTATACGTACACGTTTTTTGTATTTAAATCAAACCTCACGGTAACCTAATTAAGGATAATTTAAAGTGACGAGAATCCCTTTTTAGCAGACAAAAAAATTTACTCTGATGAATAGTGTAATTAATGAAACGCTCAGTATTATTATTTTCAATTAGTGCACAATAAATGTATGAATGAATGAATGACTATTTCTATATATTTTAATAATCCAGGTCATTTGATAGATAATTTTGATTTCTTTTTTTATGACGAATATTAACAGTGTCTTTTAACTTTAAAAATCAAAATTTATTTTTACCATAAGTTTATTCCATTTACTAATTTATCAAAAATATTAGTTCGAGCTAATGATTTATTACAAAAAAGTTTGATCAATTTTCTAAGCAATATAAGAAATTAAAATAGGATTTCGTAATTGTAAATGTAAATTTATTGACTTAACAATGTACTTTCTACCGTAATATAATTTTCTCTTTTGCCTACCATTTTTAGTGTTATTACTTATAGAAGACTAAATGTAGAAATGATAAGGAGTTACTTCAGAAACGAGCTATTTGTTCGTGACCGCATGGGTTACTTTACGAAATTGATGCTAAAAACATGTTTTTTCGTCTATCTTAAAATGCGCACATTCAACTTAAAATGATAATATTAGACTGACACGTAATCAGGAACAAATAGTTTTTATTGATAAAAGTTAATTCTCCAAATGTCTTGAGTGTTTTTTGTATTTCTTGCTATATTAAGAAACTTATGCTCATACACTTTAAATAAAAAATACTGATTAATTTAAAAGTTCTCGAAAATTCGTAAAATTATGATATTATATTGTACCGCAATCAAAATTGAAAAAAAAAAGTTATTTTCTTTAAAACCTATAAATAATTTTTAAATGAATAGAATGTCTTTTGTTGCTTATATTCAATGCTTTAGATTTGAACTTAAATTTTAAAGTCTTCGTATTATTATTCAATATTTAATTTATATCGTGACGTTAAACGATTTGCAGAATGTTACAGCGAAAACCATTAATATAATGATAAGCGCATTATATTATGGTTTAATATTGATGAACATGACCGAAAATTTTACTTTGTAATAACCCGAAAAATATTTGAATAATTCGTGGTTAAAGTGATATATGACTCGGATTGTCTGTCTCTCTCACACAATAATAGTTTCCATGTAATATTTTTGTTA
>JABFPM010004628.1:0-12360 GCA_022817325.1 Idris sp. 1 HC-2018 | reverse complement strand
GTTTCTTTTCTTTACGACAAAATTCCAGATTAAAGTGACAAAATAAAATGTTTAAAAACCACGTTTTTAATGTGAAGAATAAACTGTAGTTGTAAAGCTTAAAAAAACGTGAGACGCAGGAAATTTGTACTCAGTATTTCATGCGCCCCACGTTTTTTTCAAGCTTTACAAGTACAATTTATTCTCCGCATTAAAAACGTAGTTTTACAAATTTTTTTTATTTAGATTTTTTATTTTTTGCTTTTTAGTGTTGATACTCACTTCCAAAATCTTAATCCATTCACTCACTATACACTGAGAGAATTATGATTTTAAAAATTACGATCAGTTCTAGTAAACTAAATGCATAAATCACTTATTACATTATATTTAATCATTATTTAAAAGAACTATAGCTGTGCTAGAAGTTTTTGAAATAACGTTTGAACTTTTTTAAACAATATTTAAAAAAGTTCTATCACTGCTAGTTTTTTTTAAATGGTGATTGAATATAACCTAATAAGTGCTTCATGCATTCAGTTTACTAGCACTGATCATTATTTTTAAAATCATAATTCTCTCAGTGTACATACAACTTTTCAACTGACAAGTAATGCTAATTTGAAATTAATTCAAAGTTTCAATTGAATCAAAAGACAATCGCAAAATTGTTAATTTTTCTTTAATTTTAACTTTATTTTACATTGTTTATCTTTTTTCTCTTCATTTTCATGTATTGTCATCTAACTCCAAACTGGATGCAAAAGCAAAGTCTGCAGCTAGTCAGAAAGTTAGTTTAAAATCGATTGCAAAATTCCACCCAAACAGACGTACACAAAATCGAGTTAATAAAAACGTGCTACAAAATGGTTTTTTTTTCCTTCAACTAGAATATTCCAGCTTATGGCTTAGACGGCGACAACGTACGCACAGGGCTGAATAAGAATCTCGGCTTCAGCAAGGACGACCGGGAGGAAAATATTAGAAGGGTCGCTGAGATGGCCAAACTTTTTGCCGACAGTAACATGGTGACGTTGTGCAGTTTTGTGTCACCATTTACCTCGGACAGATTGGTCGCTCGTAAAATCCACGAAAACGCTGGACTGCCGTTCTTTGAGGTTTTTGTCGAGGCATCGTTGAATGTGTGCGAGTCCCGGGACGTGAAGGGTCTCTACAAAAAGGCCAGGCAGGGTGCCATTAAAGCCTTCACTGGCGTCGATCAGTGCTATGAAAAGCCGACAAACGCAGATCTCGTGATTAACACGGAAAATTACAACATCGCGCAGTGCGCGCAAATGGTTGTCGAGATGCTTCGATCCAGGGGCATAATCCCTAAGACGTCGTTAATGATGCAGCTACCCAATATGATTCCACAACTTTTTATTCCCAGAAACGAACTTAATGCATTAACATTTGAAGCGCAAAATCTCGAAAGTTTGGAGATCAGCAAGCTAGACCTACAGTGGCTTCAAGTTCTCGCGGAAGGTTGGGCGGCACCTCTTCAAGGATTTATGAGAGAGAAAGAGTATCTGCAGGTCTGCAAATAAAAAGAAAATATTAGTTCTCAAATAAGTTTTGTTAATATCACAAATTTATTTATTATAGGCCTTCAGTACTTTTTTTACCGCTATGAATAAAATTGTTACTTGAACGAGCGTTATATTTATCAGTATCAAATTAAGACAAATTTGTTATTAAAAAAAGTTTCCATTATCATTTTAACGATACAAAATTTCTATATACTCGAATGTACATCGCGACTCAAATCAAGTTTTTCAAGTATTTTCTAATATTTTTCATTTTTTTACGTTTTAGGGTGATTATTTTGCTAAATGAAATTCATTTGTGTTAAAAATTAATGAAATATTTACAATAATATTATTTCATTAATTTATAAAAATTAGGTGATTTTCATTAAATAAATATAATTGTTATACGCATTAAAAAAAATAATAATAATGCATAGTAAAATTTTATCGCTATGGATATAAAAAAGAAAATTAAAAAGTTACAAAAACATAAGTATTTAAAAATTTATTACAGGAAATATTCAAAAAGTGTCCTGATTCACTCTACATATAAATTTTAATTAAGATAGAGCGTGAGTCAACTTTTAAATGTCAGAATTCGCTAAAAATTAACATATTTGTTTAAAAAGTATTTTTGCATTATTTGTCAAAATTTGGAACTGCTAAACTAACTAAAAGCTGAAAAATTTGACCTTAAAGTTTGGTAAAAATGATATATATGCATATACAAGCCATATATTTTTTCCAATAAATATCTCAAGTTCTAGATAGTTCAAGCTATTCGAATTTTGGAAAATGAAAAATATTAATATAGAAAACATAAGGTTAAAACTCAAATATATTCTGACATTTATAACAAAAAATTCTTTTTACAAGTATTTTATTGACAATATAATTTTTAAATTGCTTATAAAGTAGTTGCTTTACAGCTTGTAATAGTAATTGACGAATCGTTCGCTAAAACATAATAGAAAACATTATTTAAGTAATTAAAATATTTGTTGAGGGTGGAATCCGGTTTTACCTTAAAATCTGTATACCAAAATATAGATGTATTTTGAGTGAAGAATCATGTAAAAAAATTCACATTAAAAAATTACAATATACAAAATAAATTAAGGGGTTTATAAAATTGCGTGACATTTATTTTTTGCAGTGTCTTCATTTTAATCGAATCATTAAAGACGGAGTAAAGGTGAATCAATCAATTCCAATCGTTTTAGCAACAAGTAATGCTGACAAAGAACGTCTGGAGAATTGTTCGGCATTTGTGTTAACGTACAATGGCACTCAGATAGCAATTTTGAGAAGGCCGGAATTTTACTACCATCGTAAAGAGGAAAGATGTTGCAGGCAATTTGGTACAAGCAACTTGCATCATCCGTATGTAAAAATAATCTTTGAATCAGGAGATTGGCTTGTTGGTGGTGATTTACAAGCTTTCGAAAGGATAAGATGGAACGACGGACTGGATCAATATAGATTGTCGCCAAATGAAATTAGAAAAAAGTGTATGGAAATGAGAGCAGATGCAGTCTTTGCTTTTCAGTTACGAAATCCCATTCACAATGGACATGCTTTATTAATGCAGGTGAAAACCTTTTTCTTCGATAGTTGTTTTTCTATAAAAAAAAATATTTCATCTTCTTTTAAAATACACTGTACAGAAAAAAAGACCACCTAGTTAAAATCAAAATTTAATTTCCAGCAATATTTACAAACAATGCTTAGTTCAATATCACAATTGAAGACTTATTAAAATTTAATGTTTTCATTTATCTAGAAAATGTACATTTTTATTCTTAGTATTTCGTGACATAAATTAAATGATCGTTGCATTAAATTAAATTTATTTTTATAATGAGCTTAAATTTGTATCAATTCTTACATTTAAGCAATAACGGTAATTTTAGACGCTAAGACATTATAATGGTGCCAAAATCTTTCGATAATGTTTGCTATAATTTTGCCATAGCTTTACCATAGTCTTGCCAATACCCTGTCATTTTACTACACAACGCATGTCATAATTAATCCATTTTGACGCAAAAGCCATAGTGTAAAAAAGCCAATCATTTTAGATCAAAAGTGACTGACTTTGTTTTGCCTCTCTATGAAAAAGATGCGAAAATGCAATGAAAATTTCAATTGGCCGTAAAATGGCCATTTTTCATGGAAAACCCTTTTTTTTCATTTTGTTAAGAAAAAAATGAAATTTTAGAAACCATCATGAAAACCATAGGTTGTGCGGCAAATTTTTCCCATACACCCATGGAAAGTTGGTAAAGTTTTCGTACCTAAAAATCTTTTTGTTTACAAGTTATTTGCATAATCAAAAAAAAAATTCTATTTTTTCGCAAATGCATCTAAAAGTTGAGACTTCAAGCTTTAATCTTAAAAAAATATTCAATTACGATAAAAATTACAGAAGTTTGAAAGTGACCTGAATTTTGATTTTAACTAGGTGGCCTTTTTTTCTGTCCAGTGTATAATGATAAATAAAATAATATATAATTTCACAGTTGTTTCATTTTTAATACAACTTCCTAAAAATAAACATTCCAGAAATGGTCATTGCAAATTAAAAATTTATTTTAAAAATGATTTACTTTGACAGGCATTTTTCAAAAAAGTTCTTAAATAAGATGTTAATTTAATTGAAACAAAATGTTAATCTTTTAGGATACTAGAAAGAATCTAATTGAAAACTACGGTTTCAAAAAGCCAGTACTATTGTTACATCCCTTGGGAGGTTGGACTAAAGAAGATGATGTACCACTTAATGTGAGGATAGAGCAGCACAAAGCAGTTTTAAAAGAAGGAGTCTTGCAACAGGACACCATACTGGCTATATTTCCGAGTCCGATGGTTTATGCAGGACCAACAGAAGTAAGTCATGAAAACAAGCAAATTCAGTTAAAAACATAAACATTTAATAAGTTTAAAAAATGCTATAGAGATTATAGCTATTGTAAGAAAATACATTTAAAACATAAAATTATTAAGTTTTAAATTGCATTAAGAGTAATGCTTTTATAAGAAATTAAGGGTCATTACAATTATTAAGCACACGTGTCTACGTTGTATTATAAATATAAACTCCCATTAATTACTAACTTAAACGTCTATTAATGCTCCCAAAGTTGTTTAGCATGAAATGACACGTGAAACATTTCACAAACAAACAGCATTTGTCTCGCTCATAAACAAAGCTAAATAAGTTTGTCACTGAGCAAAAAACTGCAGTTTATTTCAGAAGAAAGACAAGCCTTTGTGATTTTAGTTCAGTTGAATTTGCACGAGTTTATAGAAAGATAATAATGTTTAAATGTAAAATCATCAAAGCAATCGTTTTAAATGTTAGATATAAATAAACTTTACCTAATTCGATTTAGAAAATACATTTTGCGAGTGCCCTCAGTCTATTTGTTCGTATTTTCACAATTTTATTAGATTAAAGTAAGACGATTTATTAGTTTGTTGTAAGAATTAATTAATAGTTGTCTTTCTAATGGAATTTAAACAAATTAAAATGTTTTTTCCAATCTAAAAATATAAGAAACGAAAATGTTTATGTCAAAATACAAATAACAACATAAATTAATCATCAAAGTATTAAACAAAAAGTTTAGAATACGTTAAATAAATTTTTACGTCAAAAAAGTTTTTACACAATTTTTTTATTTATGTGATAAAAGTTTTTAATCAATCTAGATCCATCGTTAACTCAACCTTAAACTTTCAACTTTGTTCAATCTTAAATTTGCTTTGTAAAGACTACGTTACAAGCTCAACGTTTATTCAACAGAAATTTTATTAAATGATAGATGATTATTTTCCTTTTTTTTAAGTATTTAACTTCGCAAACTATAAATTTAAACAAACTAAACTTTTATTTCATGTAAATGATAACATTTTTTTACTTAATAGAATTCGGTCTCACTTATAATTTGCTTTACTTTTATTAATTTTAGTATATATTTTTGTAATTTATTAAATGTATTTGATTAATATTAATAATTTAAATTAACGTCAATATAACTTGTTTTTTATATCAATTTTGCAATTTGAATGAAAATTTTGTTGCAAGACTTGATTTATAAGTTTAGCAAAACTTATAGAACTGATTTATTAATTAAAATATTATGTATAATTACTTGTCAATGTTAAAGGTGCAGTGGCATGCAAAAGCTCGAATGAATGCTGGTGCAAATTTCTATATAGTTGGTAGAGATCCCGCTGGCATACAACATCCTAATGAAAATTCAGTACCTGATGGCAACTTATACGATTCCACTCACGGAGCTAAAATTTTATCTATGACTGCGGAGCTGGACAATTTAAAAATAATTCCTTTCAAAGAAGCCGCATACGACACTAAACACAAAAAAATGGCCTTTTTTGAGGCAAATCGCAAAGACGAATTTCAATTTATCTCCGGAACAAAAATTCGAGGTAATACGAGACTCGAGCTCGCAAATAAAATGCTGATGTGCGTTTTTTTATTTGTGTTTTCTACTATTTTCAGAATTAGCGAGAGCTGGTAAAAATCCTCCGCAGGGTTTTATGGTTTCTTCAGCCTGGAAAATTGTATCTGAATATTATAAAAGTTTAAAAATGGAAAATCATAAATAATATTTTTATACGAATTTTGTTTTTTAATGCATGTAAATTTCTGAAGAACAAAATGTAAAATCTGTATTTACATTAGTTGATACCACACTTTATTCAAATATTTGAAGAAGACAATATCTTAAAAAGAAAGTTATTTAACATTTATTTTTAGATTGTAAAATAGTATAATGTAATTTTTAAAAATAAAAAAACGAAACTAAATTTTGTGGAAGAATGATATGTATGGATAATAACTGATCAATTTTATTTTGTTACTAATGATAAGTGCAATTTGTTTTAAATTCCATTCTTGATTTCAACTATTTCAATAAATTAAAGCTACCAGCTCCAAAATCGCACAATTCCACTGAACTTAGTTTGAAGAAAAACGATTTAATCGAAGAATCAGACTTCCCTGTCGGATACATCTACAGTGTTTCCGTATATTTTTATAAAATCTTTTATATATTTTAGACACTGAAGGTTAATAGATGACGAAGTAAAAATGTCTACATTTGACAGTATTTCTGAAAATATTTATATTTGGCTTTTTCATATTTTGTAAGCATTTTTGTTTGAAAATATCTTACTTTTTTGTGAATTTCATTTTTTCAAACTTTTTTCAGAGTTTTTTTAGACATTATAATGTAACAACGTTTTTTATTACTGATTAAGTCTGAACAAATTTCAAAATTATACATTTTCAATACATTTCAGACTTCAGACAATTTTAAAAAAATTATCACCATCAAAGTTAAATATACCTGTAAAATCAAAAAAATCAATATGAATTCATATTAAATTTGCATCTAAAAAAATAAATCTTACATTACATTTTTCTA
Organism: Idris sp. 1 HC-2018; assembly: GCA_022817325.1. NCBI lineage: Eukaryota > Metazoa > Arthropoda > Insecta > Hymenoptera > Scelionidae > Idris > Idris sp. 1 HC-2018. Next base: position 5,396 of record JABFPM010004628.1, on the reverse strand, counting down.
AATTACCGCTAACCAATAAAACAAATTGGCAACTGCAAATTCGACGTACTTATCCACAAATTGCTTATCATCAGTCGATAAAACCATTCTTATCGACATGCAATAACCTCGCTACCTTGCCAACAATGCAATGAAAATTCGGCTTAAAGTAGCCATAGTCACTTTTCTTGCACGCATACACGTATACAAGAAAAGCGACGTAACATAATGATAATGATATACACAAGCAAATTTGTTCGCGATTAAAAGTGCAGCCTAAACTTCTCACCAGGTACTGTCTGTTATCGACCAGTTGGTGCGACACACTGTGCAAAAAATTGTGCGCTACAATTGTCGGCATCCGCGTCACAAAAATGTAACGTCAGGCGCGTCCAAATAGACGACGCGACTGTTCTTTTTTTTTCATCCTCTTTCTCGTTTGCTTTTCGGCCGTCGCGTGTGAACATGCTACCGTAATATATTGTTTCTTTCCAGTAACTTCAATTTTGCCTACGTAAGTACACAACAACATTCTGGCCCCATTTTTCTGTCAACAAAAACAGGTTTGACATTTTCTCTCGCGGCCTATTTTTATTTACCCAACAACCGTTATTTTTTCCTCTTTCGAAAAACGTTGCTTATAATTATTGCTGTGGTTAAAGTTTTATTTTATATATATATATATGCTAATTAACAAAAATTTCATTCGTAAGGTTAGATTACGGGTGTGTGGGTGCACTGCTGAACAATCGTTTTCAGTAAGCCAATCTTTTCGAGTTTTAAATAATATCAAATTAACGACCGGAATTTATGTAATATAATTGTTACGATGAAAAAATTTTCGCTTTGCTGTGTGTAACGTAAATATAAACTTGCAAAATTTGATATTTGTATTGTGTCGTTGTTATTTAGTTAAAAATATAAATAAATTATTGGAAAATCCACTAAAAGTTCGACAGATTGTAAGTACATGTATATATATGTAGAGTGTGAAGATTGTTATTGATCGAACATTGTCAGACAGATCTAACAAAATTTATTTCAGACAGTGTCATTGAAAGATTATTTTTATTTAGTTGTTTATAGTTTCTTAATGCCACGGTTTATAAGTTGCTTAAATTTATTACACAGAATTTGCATAAGTCATGCAGTTTTATTTCTTCACATTGATTTGTTAAATTATTGCACGATATAATTTTCAATAAATAATTTTTTTTATTATTTTTTATCAAGAGTTCTACTAAAATGTATAGGACATAAATATTTGGTAATGAAAAAATAATCCTCGGCAAACATCTGTTTTAGAAGTAAAAATGCAAATATTTATTTTATCTAATAGTCAATATTTAGTTTCTAGCAAAACAAATGTTTTATAATTTAATTTACTTTATTTATCAACACTATATGTAGATAATTTTGCCAATTAATTTAAAAAAAAGTGAATCACAGTAACGTGAACTTGATTTAGCTTGAAATTGGCTTTCGTATCAATGAAATTTAGATAAATATTGCATATAAATAAAATTGACATTTCAAGTTTTTCATTTCATTCTGAATTGATTGCATATTTTTGGCCCAGACACAGCGTGGATCCAGTTAAAAATTCAGCAGACTTTAAATTGTTAAATAATTTTAATAGAAGGCAATTCTCACAAATTTTATAGTTAAAAATTAACAAATGAAATCTTAATTTCGTCTACCTATATTATTGTTTTAATGTTGCAGATTAGGTTCTTTAACCAATATTATCAGATTTTTTAGTTGAAATTTGAAAAAAAACTTAATTTTTTTTCTCAAGTTGTGTTTTAATTTTGCAGATTATGCTCTTCAATTGAAACGAACCAAAAAAAAATATTATTGAAGTTGGAATGCATAAGTATTTGTCTAAAAACGTTTGCGTGGAATGAATGAGGAAGAGTTACTGGAGCGGGCAGCTGCAGAGCGGGACAAAATATTCAGCAAATATGACCAGGGCAGAGAAGACGGCGCTGAAATCGACCCTTGGGAGGACCCAGCTTATGAAATTTACCACACCACTGACAGATATGGATTTATACAGTAATTATTTCCAAAACCATAATAAATCACTCAATAAAAAAACAAATGTTAAAACTTTGTTACTTAAAATAATTTCAGTGATCAGCGTTTGCCACAGAAAATGGACTCGAATGAAATTAAGTCGAAGCATGTGGAAATGGAGCGTTTAAAAAAATGGGAAAAGATGGCAAAACACTGGAACGATCCCACGACGAAGGAAAAGCTCCGGCGCAGAATATACAAAGGCATTCCGGACAGATTTCGCGGGGAAGTATGGGCTCTGCTTCTCGGAATCAAGGCCCTTAAAAAAGAGCACGCTGGCAAATACGAAGAAATGCTGCAACTAGCTCGCAAGTGGTCCACAGAGATAAGACAAATTGATGCTGATGTCGCTCGACAATATAGGGATCACACTGATTTCAGGTGACAATAGACTTTTGTCTGACATTTCTTTTTAATAAGAAATCAAGTACAATAAGTTGATTAGCTGGCTCTTTTGTTACACTGCAATGTAAATGAGAGTTGAAGTTGCTACTTTCTTTTTTTATATTGTTATTTTTTGGACTGGTAAAAAAATTTATAATTCTTTTTTTTCTTTTTACAGAGAAAGATATAGTATTAAACAAAAGTCTATGTTCTACGTGTTAGCTGCATACAGTATGTACAACATGGAGGTTGGCTACTGTCAAGGGATGTCAGTTTTGGCGGGACTTCTGTTACTTTATATGGATGAGGAAGATGCATTTTGGGGTTTATCTGTCCTTCTTTCTGACAAAAAATACTGCATGCATGGTAAAATTGCATTTAAAGAAAATCATATTTTTTATTTATTTTCGCATTTGCCCAAAAATTTACTATTTAACTTTGTTTCAGGATTTTTTGTTCACGGTTTTCCAAAATTGAACCGCTACATTGAACACTACGATAAAATAATGTTCAAGTTTCTTCCAAAATTAAAAAAAAAACTTGATAAGTGTGGCTGTGATTCCATACTTTATACTCTTAAGTGGTTTTTTGTAGTGTTTCAAGAACGAGTAAGTATTTTGTGCAAAATAAACCTTGAAAATTCGGAGATTTTTCAATTTGTTTTTAATTTGCAGACACCTTTCAGTCTTGGCCTTCGTATCTGGGATATTTTTTTGTTAGACGGGGACCGAGTACTGCCTGTAATGGCTTACACAATTATGAAATTACACAAACGCCAATTAATGAGTATGAAAAGTCTCGATGAATTTTGTGACTATCTACAAGTTCAGCTTGAAAAAAATTTCTCTTACGACGATGATTTTGTTATTAACACTATGAAAAGGTGTATGGAAGAATTGAAGCGTGCCAAACTAGATTACCCGGGTCCGCCCTTACCTAACGAAATGCCACGATTTCCATTCGGTACTTTTAAAGAACCGTCATTTACAAGTATGGTGCGTTTTCAAACAAGAAAAAACTATAATTTTATTATTATAAATTTGACTTTTACTATAAAAATTAATTTAAAAAAATCATAGGTTGGACGTCGTGCTGAGACATTTAGCGAAGCAGAGACTAATATGCGAGAGTCAATTGTCGAGCGCAGTATGATGGGCGTGATATCGTCAGAAAACGTGCCCGAAAACTCCGAGCAACTAACCTTGGAGCCCGCAAATTGCGGTAGTCTCAGCGGTGAGTGTTCGCCTCCCGCTAATAACTTTGATAATGAGGCTAGTGACTGGTCAGACGATGTCTCTAGCCAAGACGAGTACCCTGACGACAAAAAACATGCTAACGGCACACTTGTTTGCAACACTAGACTTTAATTGCAAAAATGTTCATTTTTATGAACAAAGAAAGATAATCAGATGATTGTTCCTTTGTGATAAGAATTACGACCTAATAATTTCATTCATCAATTACTAAACTGTTTTTATATACTAACAAAAAATGAAATTCTTCATTACATTTATGAAAAGTAAATTAATACTTTAGGAAAAAACAAGTTATCTGTCTTGCTATTTAACAACTTTTTGTACAGTTTTGAACTTTCATCACAATAGGTTTCTTTTATCTACGATTGTTTTCAATATTCAAAAAATTAATTGAAAGTTCAATTTGCTCTACGTATTTCGCCTGTATTTAAAATGTTTATTTATTTTAAATCTTAGATTTAATCTCGCAACTAACTCAAACACGTAAAGCAAAGAAACTGTACAATTAACAAGATTGCTCTTTACATATATTATAATTTAAAAATCAGCAACTTAAAAATTAATGACATGAAATTAATGCGTATACAATTAAATTAAATGTTTTATTTTATTATTCTTTATATGTTTTTAGTTGGATTTTGTAATTTAGATCAATTGATGTACGAAATAACTATTAACAAGACTGATAGTTTGCATTTCTCTTAATTTAATGTTTACATGTGTATTCTACAGAATGGTATATGTTTAATTAAATCAATGAACATGCGAACAGTTGAAAATGTGTGGTATAACTTTTACGTATTTGTTGTTTTTTTGAATATAAAAAAATGTTTTTTAAAATAAAAAAAGAATCAATTAAAAATACTTTCACTTATAAATTTAGTACAGTAAAAACTATTTTAAATATATTTAATAAAGTTTGTTAATTCAATAGTATGCTTTAAACAACAGAAAATTAATTTTATCTTAGCTAATTTTAAGCAAATTATTATTGAAAGTAACTTGTGATATTAAATAAACTGTTTCAATTATCTTTTTATATAAATAAATTATAAATATTATTTAATGCAAAATTTAGTAAAACAAATGAGAAAATACTTCGAGAAGTACAAGCGCAGAACTTGATGTTCCTTATTTTTAATATGAAATCACTTTTTATTAAATTAAAGATTATAAAAGTTAAACATTTTTGTAATTAGTTTTCCTAAAAATCTCTTGTGCCTTACAATTTGATAAATTATATTCATGTTTCTGTTAACTCTGTTGTGCCGTTCAATAAATAAAATTTGTTTCCAATAATTATAAAATAAATTTATTTAATGTATTGGCATAAGAAGGTTAAAATATATATACGTAGTTCAATTTATTTTCTAAAAATGAACTTGCTTCCTCGTGTGTGCATGTATTTTACTACTTTCACACGAATTATATTAGTCGATCAATTATTGTATACATTTTTAAGCATGATAATTTGTTGTACGTTGCCCTCGCCCTTCATATATGTTATCTTAATTATTTTTTTAATTAAGAAGCTTGAAAAATATTTTGTAATCAATATTAGTTTGTTAAAAAAATATGACGTTTCAGCTTTTTCATATGTGGGTGATAAATTATTTTATTTTGTAAATATTTTAACCAAAATTGGTTAACTAATTTACTATTAATAAAATATTTTATAATTAATGCTTTTTTTGTAAT
>JABFPM010004627.1:0-12362 GCA_022817325.1 Idris sp. 1 HC-2018 | reverse complement strand
CTTTATACTCACTCGTCTCACTTTTATTGATGTTGATTGAAAGGAATTAACATATTCATTAAACGTTTGATTTATCATCAATTAATGGTTGTTAATTGTTCAGACAACAAGAATTTCACGCAGCGAATTCTAAGTTTAATTAATATTTTAGCAACAAAGACATTTCGAGCTTATTATTGTAAAATGTTTTTCTCTTGTACAGAGAAAATAAATTGTGGAGAATTCTACCCCAGAGAAAGTTTTTCATCAGAGTGACTTTAGGTTTCGGTCTTTTAGAAGACATTTACAGTGTTGCCAGATCTACAAATCTTGCTGCGACTAGTCCCATTTAATGAGCCAATCTTGATGTCTATGAAGAATTTTTTTTTCTTTCCCAAGAAATCAAATCAAACAATTTAACTCCATTGTAAAAGTATCAACAAAAAAGTGAGGTTCATATTTACATATAATTATATGGCGATCTTGTCCTAAAATTAATACAGTAACAAAATTCAAGTTCTTTATTCCTAAAATTTGTAATATATTTTTAACTTAACAATTGGCCCTGCCTGGATTTTTAGTCAATACAAATTTTAACAGCTACATAATTTCTAATTTCATAAATACTATATATACAAAGAAGTTAATTAACTTGAAAAAAAAAAGTTGAACCAAAATTTGATTTCTTTGTTTTTAACCTAAAACTTGTAACATATTTTCAACCTGGAATGTTATCATCTTATGCCAATCCTGTCAGGATTCTTAGTTGAAAAATATTTAACGATTTCATAATTTCATTAATAGTTACAAAAGGAGTCAATTATCTTGAAATAGAAAAAAGGATTTGATGAAAAAAAACAAAGAAACAAAAACAAATTTACACGGTAGTCTTTGATGTTGGCTCCTTTTTAAGGATATGAGGTTAAGTCTTTATTCGATCGCGAAATCGAATCACGTCTTCCACGGGGAAGAGACAGGATTGTCTTGCTGGTAACAAATATGTAACTTGCGTCTCTGTCTTGAATACCTGTACGCGAATGCCTACCTGGTCACTAATACGAGCGCACGAGTATATAACGCGTCCCTTTACACGCACACAGACCATTTCTACCCACACAATGGGCCAACACGCTTCTTCTTTCTCTGAAAACGCATCGGAAGCATGCTCTCGGTTTGAACTGGCTGCTAAATTGATTGTCTTTTCGAGCGTAAAGCAGCTCGTTAAGCTTCGATTGATGGTGGCTAGAGGTGTTCATTGGAAACCGAGAACGCATTTATTTACATTTCTTTTCGCCAAAGCAGAAGTCGCCTTTTGATATTCAAATTTTCGAAACCAATTTCGGTCTCGCTGATAAGCCAGCCCTGATTTATTGCGCCATTTTTCCCTTTGATTTTTTTCTTTTTGCTTGTTTCTTAATTATTTTAAGAGATTAATTTTGGAAGTTGTATTGTGGAAAAATTGTGGTAGCTAAAGGTTGAGGCTGTTATTGCGAGAACTGGTCGGGCTAACAAAGAGATGTCTGCTCGAGTAGGTTCCGTGTCGAGTCTGCTGCGTGAGCATGTCGCGTCGCTCTCGTGACCGTGTTTAAGTTTCTTCGACTCAGTTTTCTTCGCGCTCAAGATACCGAGCAAATATTGAGTGCATATTCTCGCTTTGTTTCTTTTTTAGGGGGGCAGAGACAAAAAAAGGATGAACACACATGTTCGGTAAATGCACATTTGGCGCCGGAGCTTAGAGTGTTTCAGTTGCTTTACATTTGATACAGATTTAATTCAAGTATTTTCAATTTTTATAATTTAAGTATTTTAAACTTTGAAATTTAATATTTTTAAACATTGAAATTTAAATTGATTAAAAAGTGTAGAACTGCCCAATTAAAAGTTGAGCAGTTTAGTAAAAAATCTCAAGAAATGTTGCTTCTACTAGAAATTTCTTCTGTTAAATTTACTTTTTATATTTCCAGACAATAACTCAGCTTGAATTTTTGTATATATTTTAGCTTTGAAGTCTAACTTTTCTTTTCTCAAAAATTTAAAAAATGCTCACCTGTCAAGTTTTTATTTTAAAAATGAGCTTTTACATTTTTTCAAAGTTTTGATTTCAAATATAAATATCTCACGTTGTATCGCAGCTTTGAAAATTCAATAGAAATGATATTGAACATTTATTACCTTGAAAAAAGATCTAAAAAAACATGTTAATAGTTTTTATTTTATGACATAACGTAAAATTGCGTCAGTAGATTTTTATAGAAAGAAATCATAAATTCCAGAGCAAATTAGATATTAAAAAAAGAGGTGAATTAATCATATACATGGAGGAACCCTTTTAAATTTCATTTATGCTAGTACGTCAATAGCTGAAACTAAACAATAGGAATGAACATCTAGCCCTATTTGCGTGAAAGTCATTTTTGATTGAGACAAAGCAAAATTGATTTAATTTTTAGCGGAGATATAAATACAATATGGTAAAGAAAGGGCACGCGTAAGCATTGTTTGCTTTTCATGCGTCCGCAAGCAAACAATTATATTGTCAAACGATAAAAACCGCAGGACGTCAGAACGATTTTGCCACGGGTCAGTGAGTACGTATCGTTTTGCAATCGTCTTGATAATTCAGACGTGCGTTGAAAGGCCAACAGGCGGATCTGAAAATATTTGCATTAAAGCCCGGAACCCTTTTGTTTTTTTATCGGAAATAATAGTTGAGATTTTTGTTCACACACATCGTTAAACTTGCGGTCAGAAAATTAAGCCTTTCATATTGATTGTGTTCCTTTTTGAAATTGTTCATCCGTGAACTTATAAACAATCAAACAAAAAATCGACAATACACGCGTGCTGATGTTTGCATAAGATTTACGACAAAGACGCCACGCTATGACGCGTCGATTAAAAATACGGGTGCTGTCAGCACGCGTGCTATTTTGCATATGCTCGAGCGTTAAATTAAATTTAATGTAAAGACGGTTGGGACCGTTATTTTAAGCAAATTATCGCTATTAATTGCTTTTGAATTGAGCTTTATGAATTTAAATACAATGATGGACTTTTTCAAATGGAAATAAGTTGATTTGAAATATTTAGGGCATATCAAATTATTTTAATTTGTCTGGAAAAAAATAATAATTTTTGTGGCGATAAAAGTATTTTGGTACCACTTGAGCATGTGTGTAGTTTCGAAATAATTGAGTTTACATAACTTTGGGTATTTAAGTTCATAAATAGTTTATATGAATGGTAAAAATATTTCGGAGTGTGAGCAGTGTTATAATTAAGTTTACAAAACTTAAGTATGTTTTATGCTTTAAATAAAACAGGGAAAATATTTTAAACTTTTAAAGAAAGTTAGTAAATACAACTCAAAAGTTAGCCGCAAAGTTTTTAAATGATTCAAATTACAAAGAACATTTATTAATTATTTCAATTTTTTAGTTTTAAACATATTCTTCAGGAACTCAATTTAAACGAAGAATTATTAAAAAAGAGAATAATAATGTCTCTGAAAAATTTTGAAACTAAATATTTTTAACAATAAAAAAGAAAACTTCCTCAAATTAAAAAATCAATTTAGTTAAAATAAAACAAGTGATAAGAAATTATTTATGTCAGCCTGAAGTTAATAAAACAAATATATAAACTTTGATAAGTTTTATTCTTTGAATTGAAATTTTAGAGACATCATTAAAAACATATTTTTGCAAAAAAGACAAGCAATAAAATATCATAAAATGATAATTAAATTCGATAGCTTAAAAATGTACTCGATTTTGGGCTTTAGGATCCTCTTAAGTTAACACTTTGATTTATTGACTGAGGATTAATCTTCTTTAATGTTTTAATACTATGTTCATATTTAACGGCAGAAAACAGTAAAGTTTACATGTACTAAATATTAAGCTAACATTGAATTAATATTGATTTAGGCTTAGATTTAAATTGTTACCTAAAAAATTATCTCAATATCAATATTAATGTAAATTCGAATCACGTATATTTAGGGTGTCCGTTATTTCCCAAATTCAATGGAATAAAAAATGTCAGTAAGTTTAACATTAAAGAAGATTAATCTTCAGTAAGTTTCTGAATCTCTGTCAAAAAAATATGAGTTTACCGTTGGGTAGACATTTTTTTAGTGTAATTTGACGTCCCGCTAGGCCCTTGAATTTTTAGTTCAAAATGCTAATAAGGAAACAGAGTTTTTGAAGGAATTATTAATTTTAACTTGAAAAAAATTGATCTAAGTTTTCTTAGGTTGTTAAAGATGAATTTACTGTCAAAATGAACTTTTGAAACTTAAAAGATGACATTTGTCAATATAGCGTTCAAATGTAATTCATGATTTTTCTTAAAAAATGACATTTTCCATAAGCTTTTTGTACTAATAAATACTAATGTACTGTTCCAAGTTAATTTTAACAGTAGACAGTTATCAATAAAGTAAATGATAATTATTTATATCAATTTTATTCTCGTTAAACATATTACTGTCAAACTTTCATTGAAACACAAAAATTCTATCCGTAACCTCTACGGAGAGAGATTTTGTGAAAAATATCACAATTATAGAAACTAATCCTAAGGTTTTTAATCCTAAAATTTTTGATAGTGACTCTAATAAACTTAAACAGTTATTGGATATTTTGATGAGCGGTTTATAATCTAATGCTGACAGCTTGATTGATAGCTGTTAATTGTAAAAATTAATAATTAACAATAAATTTGTATTTACTAACTTATAAACTCTCTAGAAAAAGTCATTCGTGAAGAAGAAAAAAAATTAAAGTTTAAAGCTGAAATGATAGCTGTAAATCAATTTTGTTAATGAATTTTTGTTCTGTAAACGGACAAATCTTTAAAAAACAATTTATAATATAATAAAAGTTTTATACTCTGATGTTGACAACTTTATTGACATGTGTTAGATGGTGAAATAAAGTATTGATAGTAAATGTATATTTGGTAACTTTAGAAAGACATAAACAAGACATTTATTCAAAAAAATAATGAAACAAAACTATATTGACAGATGTCAAAATCAGTTTCTTAATTAATTTTGATCCTGTAACCCTAAAAATCTCTAAAAATGATACATTTTATTACAATAAAAACTTTATATTCTAATTTTGACAGCTTTATTTTCAGCTGGCAAATGTTAAAATTAACTCTTCACAGTACATTTGTATTTATTAATACAAAAAATTTGTGGAAAAAGCCATTTTTTCAAGAAAAATCATGAATTACATTTGACAGCTATTTTGACAAATGTCAAATTTTAAGAATCAAAAGATCATTTTGTGTCAATAATCCCTTCAAAAACTCTATTTTCTTATTAGCATGTTTGACTGAAAATTACAAAATTTAAGGACTTAACGACACATCAAATCACACCTAAAAAATGACTACCCAACTCATATTTTTGTGACAGAGATTTAAAAACTTTCAGACATTTTTATTTCATTGAATTTGGGAAATAACGGACACCCTAAACTATATATTTTGCAAAAAAAAAAAAAAGAATAGTAAAATAAAAGTAGAAGAAGATAAATTTTTCATCCCAAATTTGATATTGAACCAATAAAATGTTTCTCAGATTTTTCTCAGTATATTGTGTTATCAACCAATCATATGTACTTTGCTTATACCATTACTTTATAATGCACTTGGGAAAGCGCGCAGTTGATCTGTGCAATTATGAAAATTCTAGTTTAGTTGCCGTAATTGTGGGTTGTCTTCGTGGCCTCAGGCCTTACGAAGATTCCGCACACACAGTTCGGTCAAAAAAGGCAAAGGATAGGCACAGGTCTTCAACTCATCTCTCTGGATCACAAACTTGTCTTGTCAGAATTAAGAGATCCAGCCGCGTAATTTCTTCATCGTCTCTCTTTCTTCCAACAAAATAACCTTTCTATTTAACTAAATAAACAAAGCTATGCTATAGTTTAATACAATGATTTATTTAAGCAGTTCTTAACTTGGAGCTGTTTAAATCTCGGCTTTTAATGCGATTCCTCTGTAATCTCGGACAATTTTTGTTACTTCGAAAAGATGTTAGCTGATAAGGAAAAATTATTCCAAAAGTTGCGGAAACTCGTGTACCAAAGTCGATATATTTGTTGCTTTTATTCGTTTGGCGCTGCAGTGCTCTTGCTATGCGTCATTATCGGACAACGAACGCAATGAAACGAGGGAACTGGTTCTTGGTGTTATGTCCGTTCGTGTGGACGTTCGTTCCTTGTGCGTTCGTCCGTACAATTGTCTCTTGCTACATAGTAAACATTGCTTCGGTAATTAATATCTTTATTTTACAAAAAATTAAAATTGACACTTTAAATTTCCTTTTTTTATCTTGCATTTTATCAAGGTTCTGTGATACACATAAAAACAAATTTAAATGAAAATCTGTGCCAATTATATTTGGATTTTTAATTCACCAAAAGTGAAGAAAAAAAATTAACTAAATAAACTGAAATGCATATTTATTAGTACAACAAAACTCTATTGTTAACGTGACTTTTGACTTGCATTTGGTTCCTATTTTTTTTTTTTTTTCAATGGCATTCAGGATTGAATGGGTTAAACTGGTGATCTCCATAACAATAATAGAGATATTTTTCGTGACTCCGCCTCGTGAATTTCAAAAGCCGACAACCTGCCGTAGTTTGGTTAGTCCATAAGATAAAGCGAGAAAGAAATAATAGTGAGAATGGGAATTAGGAATTTCGGACCCTTGTAGGCTCAGGCTTGACGACGAGGAAAGAAGTAAGAGGAGAGTAAAAAAAAACCCCACGAGGGACCGTGTATACCTGCAGAGCACTGCATGTGTATATTTTAAGATAACATTTTCAACTGTATAACAAATAATAACCAGAAAGTGCTGATGCTAAAAATATTAGCAAACAGAAAAAAAACAGTTTGCACGTAAAGTTGCACTATAAATGTCACAAAGCTAGACTTTTAGGTGGGGATGTAAACATGTACTTGAACTGGCATGGTTAACCTCTGAACCAGAGGGAGTCACGTGGATGTCTGCAGTCAACTGTACCACGCACTCCACTTTGAGAATTTGCTTCCCTTGCCTCTTCCTCTTGTTCTTACTGAACTCTCACGTCCAGCCAATCATACTTGATTGGAGCAATCTACGCTTTCACACTAACCACTTTATCGTTCTAAATAAAAGACACATCTAATACCTTGTTTCACAAGCCAGTTGTCATCTGAGGACACATTACTATTATTTGTTTTACACGTTCGAAGATAATATTGGTGTTGACTTGAAGCGCGTCGCAACACAACTGAAGCGGTAGGACCACCCAGCCGGTAGAGGGACCCTGCCACGACGAATACAGTCGTTTGACTGTACGAAGCGCAGAGACTCCCACTACCGAGCTGCAAACAACATAACCCCCGGACTTCTAGCAGGTGCCTCAATGTCTTATTCCATTGAGGATAAAAAAGGACCTGCTAGCTCTTTCTCTTAATTTCTCAGTTGTCCCAGACTAAACATTTGAGTTGAACAAATATTTGATTGTTGTGGTAAAGTAGGTGCGAAACTATCGAAGGACTTGTTGTCTTATCGGCAGTTCTTTTACTCTGATAGGAGCAAGTGTTAATTATCACGAAAACGTTTACCTGGAGTACTAATGCAATTGCACTTTGCTGATACAGAAAAGTGCTCTCGATGGATATCAGCAAATTATTGTGGGCTGTGTTGGTTGTCAAGAGGAGAGGAGCATAAGCCCGATACTTATCTGTAGTCGTTTGTGTACTTACAGAAGGCTCGTTTCGACGAAACTTCTAATGAGCCACGTGTTGAGCTTGCTACATGGATATTAAATGTTTTTAGCTTAAATCAACACTTTGGCTGTGAGACTGATTAGAATTTGGATGGATTATAATTTAGACAGATTTAAAATGTGGATAAATTTAAATGGATTAAAATATTGTTTGGTTAAAATTTGGATAGAAGGTTGTTTGTTGTCTTAGGGTGACCTTGAAAGATGACACACGCTTGATCTGATAAGCTTATTCAGATGCGATTTGCAGATACAACGATTACAGATATGAAACGAACGAATAAGAAGACATAAGGAAGAGAGGAAAATAAGGGGGGAAGGAAAGATCAAAGGTAGAAGAAAGATGAAGGGGTTTGAAGCGAGGAGTTTAGGCCGGCCGGAGATGAGAGAGGAGAGGAGGCAGAGTCCCAGGCAAAAGGACGAACTGAGTGAGAGATTTGAGAGTAAAAGAGGCAGATAGGCGGGTACGAAGCCAGAGAAGATAATTGAGTTATTACTGCAATTGTAGACCACCTTGGAGGCTCCGAAACGACCATAACAGGTTCTGAAAATCGTATACGTATCTGCCTATGATTCTTGGGCTCCTTAGCGATAAAGGATTATCGTAAACGTCAATGTACCCACCTACACAAGGTTCGACGAACTTGCTCAACTTCTACTTGCATATCAAGAATGTGTTGCAAAAGAGCACGAAGGACAAATGTTTTGCTAAAATGCGAGAAATCCTAACCAAAATAGAGTTGAAACTGAAAGAATCCAATTGTTTTGATCTCCAAAACACAATTTGTATGCTGTTGGTGCAATAGTGATGTGGAAGTACTGAATCTGATTTTGATGATGATGTAGTGAATCTAATGTGTATGATAATGTAATAAATCTAACATAGATAATGAAGATAAGGATGTTGATGATGATGTAGAATCTATTATAAATGATTATTTGAAATTTAATATAGATGATGAAGATGTTTATGTTGATGTTGAAAGTATTGATGAACTTGTAGTTGTTTTTATATTGATAATGAAAATAGTACTGATGAAATATTGAATCTAGTATTTATGATGATGATTAAGAATCTTGTATTGATAATGAAGATATTGATGATAATTGTCATCAGTATTATAATGTAAATGAATCTAATATTGATGATGACATTTAGTAAATCCAATAGTGATGATAACGATATTAATCATGACTTGATGAATCTAAAATTGCTGATGGAACAAACCAAATAAAACAAACCTTTTTAAAACTCTCATTTAAATTTCGTATCATTTGATAATATACCAAAGCTATTACTGAAAATGGAGATAACAACGCTAATGATGAAGATAAGTTTTTGTGTACACTCAAGGATATTCTGCTTTCATCTTTCTGCTTTTGAAATTGGTTGCCTTTTTGCTTGGTGCCTAGAGGTTCTTTCGTTGCAATACCGATGACAGCAAATCGAGGTACGATTCTTAGAATTGAAATTAGTAGCGGTCTAAGTTAGCTGCAGGCTAAGAACGAGAGTTGAGAAAATTAAGTCGTTATTTCGGCAGGTGGTCGGTGAGAGACTCACTAGTATCAAGCTCTTTCACTTTGTGCAGATTGGTTTGCGTGGCAATGCCATACAAGAGAAACACTGACACTAATTACTCGAAAAATTCAATAGCTGTACGCGAATGGCCGAGCTTCATAAAAGAGCCAAATCGTGTGCTCCACTCACGAATGCTGTTTCTGCACGTCATTCGAAATTCGACAAACACCTTTTTTTACAACAAAGTTATGCGAAACCAAATTATATGTGCTGCACGTAATCATTGCATGAAAATATCCGTTCCCTAATTGTAAGTTATCGTTTCACCAAAATAAAAAGGTCCACATTTTCTATGCACTTTTTCTCTGCTTTTCATTCGCAAAATTATTTGCATTTGATTAAAAGTTCTCTTGAAAATTTACGTTTATTCGGGTATTTTAATTTTATTCCTCTGTGCATGTTGCGGAATTAAATTTATCGATAAAAGCTTAGCGGAAAAATAAATACAGGGCAATTGATTATTGCTAATAATGTTGTTATTACATTGGGTAGCTTATGTACCGGTTAAAACATATAATAAGGTATGCGTGTATAATATAATATTACTCTCCCGGTCTGGTATAATATTCCTACGCCTTTATGCTTGCAATTATTATGTACGATAAACTGACTGTACGTTCTTACGGGATAAACTTGGCTTAAAATCTATGTATGAGACCAAGAGCTAGTAAGTTACACCTTTAGCTTTCTTATCTCTGAAGATCGCTTGCGAGAGTTGCAAGCAGTCTAATGCTCGGTTTTTCGAATAATTTTACTACCGGCTGCTGGCCTTCCAAGTTAAGCTTAAAGATAATTCGTCCTACGTTTATATTCCTCAGAAAAAATTTTTATCCCGAAGATTCCTAATAGATGTGAATTTCTCATAATTCTTTGATGAAAATAAAAACTTGGATAACATTTTTATGCATTAAATTTTAGCAATAAAATTGCTTTTATTATTATTATTATCACCAGACAAAGTTGTCCATTATTTATTCGTACTGCTCAGGATTATTGTTATTATTATTGTTATTATTTCCATTCAATTCAAATTCCTAAATACTTTTTTTTCTGTAAAGTCGGTGATAGCTTTATTTAATGAAAATGTTAGACATTATATTCAAAAAAGACATTCTAGATACTTTCCAGTGAATTCCATAACACGTTTAAATTTAATGAATGGGAACCTAAAATTTCAAGTGAATTCGTGTGCACGCTTCCAGTCATTGATTTGTGTTTTATGTTTTATTTTATTTCCCTTTTTTGTTAAATCCATCACATTTATTCGTTAGCCTGTCCCGAATAGTGAACAATGTGAGTTTTAGCTTGAAAAAGATCACTTTTCCTACAACGGCGTCCTAACCTACAGTGTATTTTGAGAACAATGGTCCCGGATCCCAATGGCGATGAAAGACGAAAGAAAACGTGAGTGGAAGCAAAAAAAACGATAAAGAGAGGACTGCGCAGAAAAGAGACGGAGAGAATGTGTAGTGGAGAAAAAGAAACTCGTTCGGAGTTTCAAATCAACTCTGACCTCGCGAAGTAAGGAAAGGAAGTCTACAACGCACGCGTTGACGCGACAACCTCATTTGTGCACGATGGCTTTGAGAACAGGACTGGTGCTCTCTCACAAGGATGCAGACACGAACATGAATGCGCTAAATTGGTGCGACGAAGAGGCAAATAGGTAGCCATCGGGATAAGGAAACTTAGGTGTCCGACAGGGAGTGTGAAAGAGAGGCAAAGAGAGAATCACCAATGACACGTCGTTCATGATCCAATCGAGTGCCTGTGTTTCTGTGTGTTTATCCGCATCTATGTATGAAATGATCAGAGAAAGGGTTAGCTGATACGAGTATAAGCCACTGGACAAAGATGGGAGACTGACGTGATTACATGCGCGCGTGACCCAGCCTGGCCTGTTCGTTTGCTCCTGCACTTTTGCAACTGCTGAAACGATTGGAAATTTCATCGAAGACAATTTATTGACCAAACACTAATTTAGATTATTTGTAAAATAAATTACAATTTAAGATTTTACTTAGTTAAAAGACACTACCGTAACTAAATAAGTCAAATAAAGTATTAAAACTAAACAAAAGAAATTAGTCTAAGTATAAAGTGATATCTAATTTAAAATTTTACCTGGCTAAAAGACACTGCCGTATATCCCGAAAAATGTTCAAATAAAATAAGAAAACAAACTCAAAATATTTGGTAAATAATATTAATGGACCCCCCCCCCATATTATGTAAAAAAAATAGCCCCTGTGTTAAATTTGCTGAAATTTCGATATGTTAAAGAATAATCAGATCCATAACAAATTAAAATATTAGCGAGTTCAACAGAGTGCCAATTTTTCCACAAAATATGCGTAATCTTTTAAGATTTTTCTTGGCCAAATGACACTACCGTGCCTCGTAAAAAAAAATTCCAATAATTCTAAGTTCTACAGCTGTCTCTCTTTAACTTATAAAAACAAACAAAGATAGCCTTCGAACTTCTAACAAACCTAATAAACAACCTTAATTGGCATTTATTATAAGAATATTTTCATCATCAAGTGTAACAGCCAAAAGAATTTTGCAAAAAAGACAACTTTATACGACAGAGCTTGAGGCACGTGGATTAGCATTGGAACGTGAAAAAAGAGATCTCGTTAGACATGATATGTTCAGGCTTCGGATCGGAGACGTCATTAGGGCATGCCAGGTAAAGTCAAACGAAGCGAGATTACGATAAGATAGAAAACAACTTGGTAGAAGTTTATGATAAAGAAGAATAGCAAATAGTGCGATGCTGATGAAAAAAGAGTCTTCGCTCTGGGGACAAAGAAGTTGCAGCTTAGAACACGAATCTGCAGCGGAGATGAAGGAGACAAGAAAAGTTGGATACAAAAGAAGGAGGAGAAGAGAAGATTGGGGAAAGGATACAAGATGAAGAGTGATTGAGCTGTAGTCGATCTTGCTGCTCTGTCCGAGTCTCGAATGTCTTGATGCCAAGTACAGTCGGATCGAAGATCACG
>JABFPM010004626.1:0-12362 GCA_022817325.1 Idris sp. 1 HC-2018 | reverse complement strand
CTGCAACGTGGTCCAGAGTCGGGTCAGTCTATTCCAACTGGCTCCGACCGAAGTGATCAGGTCTCGAGCACCGGTGAGCCATCTCAGGGTGACGGTAACAACGAAACCGCCAATTCTCTTGACGAACATGACAAAAATGGTGGGTCAGATGGCGCTAGTGTTCCAGATAATGTCGCCGGCGAGGACGCCGAAAGCTCATCGAAATTGCCTACGGTTAAAACTGAACCGACAAAGAACCCGGTGGCGTCTGACTCGATTTTGGATCGAGTGGAAGATGAAAGGGCCGCAGTGGATCCCTCTGTGCTGGCAGAAACTAATCTGGGCTTGGCCCGCGTGCATGAGGTAGCCGACAGAAGGGAACGTCGTTTTGCTTGTCCATTCTGCGGAAAGTGCGTTCGCTCCAAAGAGAACCTCAAATTGCATGTAAGAAAGCACACTGGGGAGAGGCCCTTTGTTTGTCTTTTCTGCGGAAGAGCCTTTGGCGGCAAAAGCGACCTCACTAGGCATCTTAGAATTCACACAGGCGAGCGTCCTTATCACTGCGAAATGTGAGGCAAGTGTTTCGCCAGAGCAGATTATCTCTCTAAACACCTTACCACCCACATACACCAGCGTTAACTTTTTTGCTGTTGGTTTATTCGCACAACAACCAGTTTTATCTTGTTTGTTATAATTTTAAACAACACTTGGCAGGCTGCTTGGCAGACTTGGGTTCGCAGTCGTTGTTTGCAAGATTTATGTTCTAAGTAGTTTAGGTGATTTGAAGTTTAAATTTTAGGTTAACCTTTTGTGTGTTGATCACTGAATAATACAAGCAAATTTGATCATGCATCATGGCGTCTTCAATGGCGCCACCACTGTGTATTTAAATTGAAAACATACTTCCGCGGGAAAATTTAAACATAAATTTATTATACGATCAACTTAACTTTTAAAGTAAAGTCTGGTTGATATTAAATTAAGAATTTTATTTGTAATGAGTTTTATCATTTGTTATAAATATTTTCATTATTTATATATAAATTAATTTTATTTATTTTTCACATATTCATCAATAAAATTAAGATTTTCAACGTTTGATTTTTCTTTCAGTTGTTTTCATTTGCAATATTATATTAAAAAAATATATTACAAAAATCATAATATTATTGTAGATGTTTATGTCAACCAATTTCTCTAGATTTCTAAAATATTATTATATATTATTTTATGCAAAACATAATTTATTGCGTTTAATCATCTTGTTTTAATTATAAAAGTTAAAAGCGAACAGTAAAATGAGGGACTGCATTTTAAATCCTAAGCCTGTCAAGATCACGCGTCAATTAAAGAAAATTAATGTCAAATATAAGCGCACAGAGTTTGACATACGTATAATATGAAAAAAAACAAACAAAAAAAAAACGAATGACGTGATTGTTAAGCTACTGAGAAATAATTTGTGATAATGAAGACATTTGTGTCATACCAAAGAAATAAAATCGAGCGACGTGCAAGATTATCCAAATTTCATGCGAATAAGAGAAAGTCAATAATGATAAAGCAAAATAATTTTAAACATTATTTAAATTAGTTATAATTAATTTAAGTTGATCGAATTGTAACGCGAGTTGTTAATCTTGCCTTAGATTATGAATTGAAAATTCTTCTAATAAGAACGAAAAAAAAAAAAAAAAGAATGTCACGATTGATTAACACGCGAACATTAAAACTCATGCAATGTGATCTTCATCGTCATCCATGCTGTGAAACAAGTCTTTTTATATGATATATATATACATTATAAGTTTTAGGCTTTGTTTTTCGTTGCGTCAACGTGTCGCAATGCCATTTTTATTCTAATTATAATTGAATAATTAAAGTGATACGTCAAACAAGTTAAAAGCCCGTAAGCTGTCTGTTTTGCACTCGAACTGAAAAATAAGGACAACTTCTGTACTTGAAACAAGCTTGGCTTGTCATTTTAACATTTGCAAATGGCGCGACGACGCGTTTTCTGGCTAGTTTCCTTGTCAGTTGCGAGGTTACTTAGTAAACCCGCCTTCGGTAAAAGGTTCCTGTGTTTGCCGAACGTGGTCGTCGACAGCTATTTAGCGTTCAACAAACGATAAAAGTTGATTAACGAAGGTGCTAAAACAAACATTAAAATGTAAGGTCCATCGTGCAAAGCTGCTGCGCGATTCTTGAATGAAACCTTGATGTAGAAATCATCTTCTCGATGTGCCAAAGCTCGCGGACATGAAATTTGTGAGGAGTATTTGCTAACGAAACGGTCGAACCAACTTAATAATATAAAGAAAATAACAAAGATCCGTCAAGAGTACCGTCCAGTTTCTTGCTTTGACTCTCGACTCGGCTTCAAATTCAACGTGTCGGTGTATCTCACAATTGTGTAAAACATAAATATATACAATTACATATTCAATGTAATTTCAAATAGTAACGGCAGAATTTCAATTACAATTCAAAGTTGACAACCACTGCTCTAAAATTACGGTGAAGAACATAAAATAATAAATTCTGATCAAACTCACATGATTTTAAGTGTCTAAAATTGTAGACAAAAAATATCTAGTGGAAAATAATTTAATGTTTTCGTGAGGCTTATCTTGAAAATGATGCTTGTCAGGTAAAGATTATGATAAATTTAGAAAGTTGTATCAACAATAAAACTTTGTACTTTTTCAAACATGTGTTTGCAAAACCTTCAAAACAATTTTGTTGTAACTTTTGAAACGTATGTTCGATAAGTAAATGCAATAATGTTTGTTTTCAAAGCGCTGTGCCAATCAAACTAAAACAATATGCATTAATTTTTCAAACACGTATTTACAAAATCAAAACACAATTTATTGAAGACTTTTAGTTGTAAATGTTTGAAAACAATACAAACGTTTTTATTGTTATAAATAGTTAAACTATTACAGCAACGTCACTGTATCAACAAGGCGCGTTTTCATGGATTGGTTCAATTAGTTTGTATGAAATCCGCGAGTGTCGCATCGACAAAATAATTTTACAATACCGTAAATAAGAAATCTAACTATATTTTTTATTATTATTATTATTTTTTTTATATAACTTGGTTGTATAAACCACGAGTTTGGTGCTAACACAAGAAAAAGAAGAAGAAGAAGAAATCTTACCGTAATTTTGGAAGTAGAATCAAGAGCTTTATTAGTTGCATCAATAGTGGCACAATTCAAGGGACGAATAAGACAATTTTTCGTAGAAAGCCTTGATTTTTGGCCTTGACAGCATTGTACAACGAACATTGTGAATATATCGAGAAACGGCTGTTACATCAACTTGTCGATGAACGCCAATCAGCTCGTTGCACATTTTGTCTTGTATAAATGTAAAAATTATAAATGCATGGCGATGCCTGCACATGTTCGATAATCTAACAATATTGTGAAAACAACGAAAGCACAGAGCAACGAACAATGACAAATTAATTCTCATCTGCCGTTACATCACTTGTATCCTTCCCTCCCCTCAGACCTTTTTCTCTCCATCTACTTGTCTTTCTGTACGTCTGTCTGTTTTAAACAACTAGCGTACATCGATTCCCTAGCATCTGGTGGTTCTTAAAGAAACAACTTTAACCAATCCTAACTATCCTAATAAAGTTAGTTCTGCTAGTTTTTCTCTTAATGTCGGTGTTCTAAACTCGGAATGTTGGATTCAACGTAGATTTTATTCTACGTTGAACTAACCTAATACACTGTAAATAAATATAAATATAAGCCAAACCAGGTGTTATGGAACACAATATGGGCATTTTAAAACGCGTTTAAGTAATCATTATTTATATACAACACCAAGTAAAAGATATCTATAGAATATGTATACATAATGAAAGATTCTAACAAATATTATATATACATAATGAATATATAAATATTTATATATACAATGTACGACGACCATATTATACACAAAGATATATTTAATGAATGTTCCTATATTTATACTGTAAGTGTATTATAATGATATTTGATGGTGATTTCAAATTTTTACCAAAACTAACAAGAAATAAACAAAAAAACTGTGTGTATTAGATCGTAGCCATGGTATGAATAATATATATAAATAATATAAAATGTTATGTATAAGTATCTACATATATTGACTTCAATATATGTTTATACGTATATATATATATATATATTGTATATCCAGAATTGGAAGTACGAGCCGTGTATATTACTTAGATAATTTTTGATTTTTTTCCGGTGACACATATTTTTTTTTTTTTTTTTTCACGACTAAAACCCTGCGCAAAAAACATTCTTTGACACAGCGAGCAAGAAATGTAACAAAAGGAAGGTATTGCGTTATAAGGCGTTTTTAGATGAAGCGAGGGTCTTCCTATAATGACTGAACGATCAGATGTGATATAACACGTAAGAAATGGTAAATAAGTAAATTTAAATATTATTTAAACGTGATTATATACATAATTATTAGTAAAAGACACAGTCGTTACATAAAAATATATATTATACATATTTGTGTATAGATGTAGATATGCAATGTTTTTAACTGTTTTATCAATGTTTCGAAAATCTGGTTATATATTATTATTATACATATATATATAATACGCTAAGTGTATTTGGTAGAATTATAAAAAAAAAAAAGCTGAACTGGAAAGTTTTTCTCGTTTTTAACACGAGAGTAAAAAAGAGCAAACAAATGTTAATTGTTCGCGAAAATCGATTTTCCAGTGCCAACTCAATTTACGGGTCTAATTTTTGATAATCAATTTATTACTATTATTATAAACAAAAATTTAGTTGGCAATTAAATTTAATTGTCTCAACTAAATTGAGTTAATTTTGTTTTCCTGAGCCAAGTGCAAATTGAGAACAAAATAAAATGCAGGACTAATTGACGAATTAAAGGAATCCGAATTTCGCGAACAAAAGAATTGTTGAATCGACTTGGAAAGAGCGCTAGGCGTTTTTGAGATTACGCGTTCCGTGCAATAACAGTTTGCTCAATTCTTGGCGTCCGTCGGGTCGTTCGTCCTTACGGAACGACGACTAATTAAGCGACGATGTATAGTTTCGCGAAAATCTTAATGGAATAAGGTCGCTACTAACAAATAAAAAAGTGTATAATACATTTTTTCCCTTTTACATTCTTCATGACTCTTGGTGTTTTCAATGTCTACTATAAATTCTAAAAACGAAAAAAAAAACATATAAAAACGTAAAAAAAGACCTAAAAACAATTATACATTTTAAACAAATAGTTAAGTGCGCGTGTGAACACACGTACAAATGCAAGTCAAGTGTGGGTGCTCACATGTGCCATACAACAAATAGCCTCGTGTCGGTCTTTATCGTCGAACCGATAGTTTCTTATACTGTGTGGTTGCAAAATATACCCCCGAATCTTACAACTTCATGCCCCTTTAAAGTCATAAGCAAAATCTTTCAACACTTTTGATAATTATTTCAAATGTACTTTTAATGCCAAAAATTAATTTTTCAGCAATATTTTTTTTAGATAAAAATTTCTTTAATAACTTTTTACTTGCCTTAAATTATTGCAAACTTTGTTATTAAAAAAAATGACTATACTAATGTAGAAACATAATTTTTCTAACTAGTGAATATAAATTTAAATTTTAAAATAATTTAATGAATGCAATTTACAATAGGTGAATGAATTCTTAATTTTAACTTAATTTCAACTAAGTTGAAATCTTAAAAAAAAATAAAAAAAAACTGTAAAAAAAGTAAATTATTTAAATAGCCTCTTGATGATTTCATTATTTTAGATAGTTTGAAGAAAAAGATCAATTTACCTCTTAAATATACTTCAAGACTTTGCAGTATTGAAATCCAAAACTGTACAGAAACACAATATTATAAAAGCCAATATAAAATGTCAATCCCGTGAAGAAAGATCGTTGCTTATACTCTGGTACTACTAAAAGTATAAAAAAAGAGAAAAAACCAAAGTGCAAATAAATAACTGAATTAGAATGGAGCATATGCGTGCATGCAGTGCGAATGGAATCGCGTGAAATGACACTCGTGTCTTCCGAAGAAAAAAAGAACACAGCCCTCGACGTTGTTGAGTATTGCAATTAGTCAGTTTTTAATGCTCGATGGATTTACACAGTTAAAAAATAAGTTTTCAGGACCATAAAAGGCGAAGAAAAATTTTGCAATCAAGCATAGGAAAAAAAACAAAACGAAATATGAAGAATTTGTGCGCGTATTATCATTGTTTAACGTACCTACACTACACACACGTGGCATGAGGACACTTTGGCTGAAGCTTGGGTGTCTTCACTGAAAAAAAACCTTCACAAGGGTTTTTCACATGAATGTTAGAAATATTTTTCAACGTGTACTAAATGTGATAATTAATGAATTGACAATGAGCAATCTAATTGTAATATACACAAATAACGTTTAAAATTATATTATAATTATACATATATATATAAATGTATTATATTAATATATATAATGTCGATGTCTGGCGTACAAGAAGATCGTACACATAGACTTCCATGAGTTAGTTAGTACATGTTAGGTAGCAATTATGTGTAATTTTAATCTCAAATGCGACGAGGACAAAGCTGTTTATAATGTACTGGTAACACAGGCTCACACGAAAAGCGAGTATCAGTGATGCGCGGTTGTCCTAATCATTCATACAAGAAATTGATTTTCAAATGAAAAAATGTAACTCTGCATCTTGTATACTTTGTGTTTGTTGGGATGAACAATCTTTTCAATTGAAAAATATAAAGTATAGGCTTGTGTTAAATGTTACGCAATTTACTTGTCGTCGCATTTTTGCCAACTTGGAATTTTCAAACAAAACGTTTTCAATTTTGTATTGCACGAAGCCCGTACTAGTACGGCTCGACTGGCATTCGGGCTAAACGTCGATTACGATGCCGTCCTATGAAACTCTTTTCCGTCCTCAAATGTTGTAATACTTGGGATTTCGTTCGTTCTTTTTCTTTCGGCAAACTGCTGTCCGATTTCACGAAGGAACGAACTTTGACCTATTTCCATTTGTGACACAACTGGGTCGCAATAGAAATGGCAATGTGAAATTCGTTACTCACACCACAAGTGCGAGCTATCCATTTTTATCGCGTACAATTTTGAAACAAAAGAACGCCTGAAAAGTAAATTAGACACGAGTAAAAAACGAAAAAATGATGACTCCAAATTTTTAATGCTAACCTTTTTTAATTGACACGTTATGTCAATCTTCTTTGAAGTAACAAATAAAATATAAACTTACATTAATATAGACATTGATAAAAAACTGAATAAAGTTACAGACATTTTGGAAACAGAACCAATGCAATTAGTTACGAAGAGATGATTTTTTGTTAACTCGTATTTTCGCAATTTTTCCCAGAATACCTCGTGCAAATATCTACATATTCTATTTATTATATATGCTGCTATTGATTAAGCGTATAATCAATAACTGAATGGTTTATAATATCATATATATATATATATATATATATATACGTTCATTTTGCAAATACAAAACCAGATTATCAAATTTAGACGCACTTTTTTCGGTTAACAAACAATTGTTTAAAATAAATTGAAAACGCTTTTGGTGAAAACGACAAAAAAACAATTATCTTGAGTGAATGAGACTCGCGCATCGATAGTGAAACACAGTTTCTCGCATGTAACCCATCCAGTTGCGTAATATAACCGACCGGTATAATGTTATTTTTCTATAACTCATGATTAATTGTTACTGTTAAATACAAGCACATCGAATTTTACAGACTATAAACAAGGCTACAAAAAACGAGAATATTGATGTGAAAATTAGTGCAACTCAAAATTTTACAGTATAATTATATTTGGGACGTACTAGTTTTTATCAAAATTCTCAAATAGTTTTCGTAAGGTATTGGTTTTTTGTTATGTTGTAGCTCTGATATTTTGATGATTGAAGTGTACTATATAAGATGAAAGAAAAGAAAAATAGTTGTACGCGGTTAAAGGCACGTGTTTGCGATATAAACGACACTGAATGTACAAACGAATATATTGATCATCGACCAAAGACAAAGAATGGCGCTTGATATAACTGCAGTTCAATTTTTTATCGCAATAAAAATGAATCGAGCCGATACATTTTTCATGTCAATTCAATATTTTGTCACGAATTAGTAATTATGATTACGGTGTCGTACAATATTGATTTTATATAATCAAAACGTGCAAGCCAAGTTTTTAAATTATAAAATGGACGTACATAAGATATGTACATTTTTGTAATAACTAAAAAATCTTTGTCATTTCACAAACATATTTGAATTATTATAATAATGTTCAGAGAAAGTTCATTCTTTTGTGCAAATTACACTTGAGTTTTTGACGAATTGTTAAGTTTATTTAATTTTCAAATTTTTGAGACAATTTAATAAAATTCATATTAAGCAGATTTCTACTTAATGCGCGGTCTAAACGTACTTAAAAAATAAAAAAAAGCAACGATATATGCTTGATTCAAGATATAAGTAACCCTAGATAACTGCAATTTTAAATAATGATGATTAATCGGGATATCATTTTATGCTGTTGTATCAGCAATATTCAAAGCAATAGCATTTAGTGGCCACTTTGGGATCACTGATGGGATTTACTTTGTCGACACTCGTATTACCAGTTCTTGAATAAGAAGTTTGAATAAATAATTAGAAAAGACTTTTGTATCTTGGAGCGAATATTTAATCACTAATAATTTAAAAGTTTTTAATAAGTTTCATTTTTAACAGGAACATTTTTTCAATCAATAGAAAATTAAAACCCAAGACACAAAGGCCTCTTCTACATTTAATTTTATACACGAATTTAAACAGTTCAACTTCACATTGATCCACATAAATGAAAAAAAAAAAAAATAAAAAAAAATATTTTCTACATGTTCTAAAAACAATTTATAAATTAATTGAAAATAAAATTAACAGCCAACACTGATTTATACAGAATAAGAAGATAAAGAAGACAAATATATTTTATATATTTTATGCCTGATTGACACAATGTTAAGCTTTCTTGATGTACAAATTAAGTTTTTTCTTAAAACAATATATATTTAATCGCCCACTGACCATAGTTAAAAGGCTCTGCATTGTGTCATACAGAGTTTGAAAATATTTTCTTGTACAAGATTTTACCGCTCTATATATTGTAACCTGGATATAACTACCAAATAACACACACACTCTTAGTTATGCAAAAGTAATTTCTTTTGTAATTGAGTTCAAGACAAATAAATTAATATAATAGATAAAAAAAATGATTGTCTCGCGTCAAGAAATTAATGCAAATAATGGTAAACAACTGTTGTAAATAAAGGTAAACGCTGATCCGCGAACCAACATCAGCTTTTTAAAAATCAGTTAAAATGACATGATTTTTTTATATAACAAAATTTATTTATTAAGTAATTTAAATTGCCTTTTAATGAAATTTTACATTTTACCACTGAAATCTTAACGAAAAATACAGTACACTGTAAATATAAAAATCTGTAAATAATAAGCGAATAATAAAGTTGTTTTTGCATTTTCTTACAGCAATTTTGTTGCTCTAAAATGCAAGGTAAGTTGGATGTTGAATCCATTAATAAAAGGAATCATTTTAAGGGTAAAAAAGTTGTTTGATCTGCGGCACTTGAATTAATTGCAGAATAGATTCCGGCTAAGCTGGGCAATATTATACTAAAACGCGGATTAGCAAAGATGAGCGTGAGCTCGACAAATACAACGAATAGGTGAAAGAAGAGTGGTGGGTTTAATCAAGTAAAACTGTTCTTAATGCGGTACGTGGTTCAAGACGAACGCTGCGGGCGCGTACTGTATTTTTTGTAAGGCCCACATAGGCAGATTGTGATAATCGAGCCCGCAGCTACATTAAGAATCAATGTAAAGTACGCATGGCGATTGTAATTCAAAGATGCGCGTGGCATGGAACGTTACTTTAAAGCCAGTTCGGTGGGGTCTTTCATCTTTGATGATATAAATAACAAAATACAACGTATTTCCAAAATTATGCTAGTCTTTTCGATTGACATATTATATACTTATTGTAAGACAACGATTGTAGTTAATAGTTGTTGTTTCAGACAAAGTTGTAAGTCCTCACCGAATTGTTGGGTTCTATATTACCTTGTAATTCTTAAAGTGTATCAATGTCGTGCAAAGGAGCGTTTAAGCTCTTCGGTGTTGTGAGTATAACATACGTATTCGTTCCTAGCAACTCGTATGACGATTACTACTCATACTACTCATAACGTTGATTCAATTTATAACTTTACTCACTCTAAAACCAATAAATACATTCTGTCCAGATTGCTGTTTTAATGATATCCCTTTGATCTTCAAATTTTTAAATAATCTTTTTCTTATATTTTGTGGCACTATTTTTTAGTGCAGTTCCAACATTTTTTCAGACTTGAAAAATATATGGGCAAATCTCAATACAATATAATTGATGTTTATATTATATTTGTATTAAATATGACAAAATAACTTGAAATAGTGATAAAATTGATGCGCGTGACTTTAAATTGAAAATTACAATAAACAAATGTATTATGTTATAATAGGTTTGAAAGATTTTGTCTTTGACGATTTTTGATTTACTCGTAATAAAATTATAAACAAAAGATTTAAATCATTTCAATGAATTTCTGTAATGAAATATTCAATAATACAAACAAAATATCACTTACTTGATTATATTTGAAAATTTTAAATAATAATCCGAATTACGTTTTTGATTTTTTTGGTTGTAACAAAGTTACAAAATTCAAAATTTTATAAATGCACATCACAAATATAAATTGAACTTTATGTGCGATTCGTAAAAAGTGTAAAATAATCTATTAAATACATAATATTTCTGTGGCAACATATGAATTACGTTCTCGATACCAAAACTCAGGAACAAAGTTTAACAGTTTTCAATTTTTTTCAATATATAAGATATAATGTTTAAACTTGTTTCCAAATATTCTTTATAGTTTTAACTACAATGTCTCATATTATGTTTTTATTTTTGCGTCTACAATTTTTTCTCATACTCTTTATTATATAAATAAAAATCAAAAAATAAAACGTAAAAACCTAAAGGACTCGCTAAAAATGAAAGACACAGCATTTCCATTTCAAAAATTGTAAAGAAAAAGCTTTTAAACATCCTATAAATGCATTTAAACTGAACGTTAGTTGTATTATTTATCGTTTAGCAATATGAAAGTACTAAGAATAATATTCTTATGTATTTAAGACATTTAAATGCATGCTAATCATAATTAATTAAAACGATAAAAACAATGCATGTATTTTGCATTTAAAAGTTCAATATCATTGGGCCAGGTTTTTTTCCAGCCAAAAAGGCTCTAACCTGGCGGAAATTTTTTCTTTTTTTATGACGAAAAGAAACAGGGGGCGTCCAATAAGTTACGCGATCCGATATAAAATAAGGACCACCCTAATCTATATAGTACATTTTTATACATTTTTTGTTTTTGTTTTTTTTTTTTTTGAGTAAATATGTCTACATTACATTATTGAATCGGGAAAAATTAATCTTGTTTTCCTCAATTAAACAAGCTTATAAAGAAATTAAATTTCATTTTTCAAGAAACGTCGATTTTAATGGACCTGGTGAATAAATGGGTTAAAATTCGACTTAAACAATTGCTTTTTGTTTAAAAATTGTTGTACAGTTTTTTAAAAATATTTATTTAACTTAAAAATGAGATTATTGAACTTCAATTTCATGAGAAGTTTAATTGTTTTGCCAGAATTTATTTTTCAATTCATGTATTGTATCTTCCTGATGTTGCTCTACTTTTAAAATAGCCTCACCATTGTTATAATTTTCTTTTGTCTCCAACTTTGTTTAGAACCTTTTATTTTCTTTATCACTACTTTATAAGCACGCAAATTTCTTTTATTTAGAAGTTTTATCTCGTGTTGTTCTGAATTTTCATTATATTTCAGTGCTTCTGAAAGTTTCTTATCTTCAGATACATTTTCAAAGTTCTTCATGGAATATTTGGGAACTTTTGTTATTTGCACTACATGCAGATCCAGAAGCTTTGTCTCAAAGTCTCCTTTTGAACCTTTCTCATGTAATGTAGCAACTCCTTCATCAGAGTAATATACCTATAATGACTTATAAGATAATTTCTGATAGCTCTTGGTAATTTTCTTGGACCAATAAGACAAGTTCAATATTCCTTTGAAATTTCTGGACCATTTTACTTCGAAACCAAAATTGTCCTTATATTTTAGATACATTTTTTGGCTGTGTTAAAGAAAATTACAA
>JABFPM010004625.1:0-12363 GCA_022817325.1 Idris sp. 1 HC-2018 | reverse complement strand
TGTAACGTTCAAACAGAATTATACCAAAATTAAGTAAATAGTTGCATTAGTTTTCTAAATTTAAAAATTCAGAAATTTTTATTGAATAATAGATATAACATTGTTAAGAATGCAGAAAAAGTGTTCCTATAAAGAAAACTTGACAAGAAATATTGAGGAATTAATATCTAAGTATAGTTTTACTTATTAAATTAACTCGTAAGTATAGAGCAAACAGTATAATACAACAAAAAGTAATTATAAAATAAGGCACAGGTTGCTCGTTAATAAGTGTACCATACAATTTCTTTTAGTTCTCAGAGAACTACATTTGGTATGTGATTATACAACAACACACAGTCTCGAGACCCATTTCTTTATATATTTACATTTCCTTTTCGTGTATTATGTAACTCGTTAATTTGATTGACAAAAGTCAATTTTCGTTCAAATGACAATAAAAAATTGCCATTCAATACTTAATCATAAATTTTGTGAAAGTCAAATTAAAAAAATGAAGACTAAGACTTTCTCAAAAATTCAAGCTAAGATATAAATGTGGAAATAAATGTGTAAAATTATTTCTTTATGTATGAACTTTTCAAGTATACAGAGCTGAATGAATGTAAAGATATTCACTAATCACTTATGATATTAACAAGCATAACTGCGTATGAATAATATAATACGGTTCTATTTTAATTAAATATTATTTCTCAAGCTATATCACGAGGCATTAGTAATAAACCTCTTATTATTTCACGGTATATACGTTCTATTATGTATATATATGTAATAACACTTATTTAACACAAAATATTATACATTTTATGCACATGTAAAGCAATTAAATTACATCAACGTCAGAACTTTTTTTAATCGTTAATTAATGTTTTTTTTTTCTAATTGAAAGAATTTAGGTGAAACTATTCGTGACAACAGACATGTTTTGAAGATCCTCTCTCATCGTTTTCAGGTGACGAAGTGTTCGAGTTTAAATGTTCCGAGGGATTATTATTCGACGTTTCCAGGCAAATATGTGATTTCGAAGCACAAGTGGATAATTGCGATATAATTGCTGGTAAGTGAAAGTAAAATGTCACATTTTTACACAAAAAATATTTATCTATATATTTGTTAAATGTTAATTCAAATTAATATTTTAAATCAATAATCATCTCTTTAATTGCTTCTTTTTATATCGTCTTGAATAGGTCAATAATACGTTATTTTTCAATTTGAATAAATAATTTTTGTTTAATTATTATTTTTTGATTAACACATTGCACAATATAAATAAAACTTTTGCTATGTATGTCTTGTTAAATATTAATGACATCAATATTTGAAGATTGATAAGTTTCTTGTAGATGAGCAGCCTCCTAAGCCTTTATTGGAAAACGGTGACTGTGGCAATGAAAAATTGGCTTGCGGTGATGGTACGTGTCTACCTGCTCATTACTTTTGCGATGGAAGTGTTGATTGTCCGGACGGATCCGACGAAGGATGGTGCGGTAAGATTATAGAGATACTTATTTAAATTTCATCATTAAATTATACAATTTCTTCTTCAAAAAAATCTCATATCAAATACAATTGGGCCATAAAAATATGCTATATTAGCATACATTAATAAGAATTAGAAATCCTCCTGGTAAATCTTTCTATATATACCGTTATCAATATATAATTATTTTGCCAAGATGAATGTAACTTTCTATAGAGAAAATTTGATTATTTTTCTTTCTGGACAAAAAAAATGATAAAATTTCTAAATTTACAGACGTTCAAAATGATCCAAATATCGCTGCCCCTTGTGACTACGAGAAGTGTCTTCTGCCAGACTGCTTTTGTTCCGTAGACGGCAAACAAGTGCCTGGAAATCTTTCAGCGAATATAATCCCGCAGATGATTATGCTCACTTTTGATGACGCTATAAATTCCGAAAACTTTGACTTTTATACAAGTATATAAATAGAATTTATTATCATGCACATATGTATTACAAAATTCTTATTTATAAATAAGTTTTTCTGAATGACTTTTTTCAACAGAAATTCTTACGGAAGAGCGAAAAAATCCAAATGGTTGTCCAATTAAAGCCACTTTTTATGTCAGCCATCAGTACACCAATTATAGAGACGTTCAATATCTGTGGAACGCTGGTCATGAAATTGCTATTCACTCGATATCGTATGTTAATATGTTATAGCTTCCTTTCACTTTTAATCAATATTCCATATTAAACTTTTCACGAAATAAATGTAATTGTTATTCAGGCACAGGGGACCAGAAGAATGGTGGACAAATAATGCAACCATTGAAGATTGGTATGACGAAATGATTGGCGCTGCTAACATTATTAACAAATTTGCCGCAGTTAGAATGTCAGATATCAAAGGTTCTTATTTTATAGGTTTTTTATAATCGAAATAAAAAGAGATTTAATGTTTTGAAACATTTTGTTGTGGATCGTAACATGTTTATAAATTTTTGTTGTAGGACTGAGAGTTCCATTTCTGAGAGTCGGGTGGAATAGGCAATTTTTGATGATGTCAGAATTCGGCTTCATTTACGATTCTTCTATTGTCGCGCCTTTCTCAGATCCTCCTTACTGGCCTTATTCGCTAAATTATAAAATGCCACACGACTGTGTCGCTCCTGGACAAGTGTGTCCCACACGACCTTACCAGGGGATTTGGGAGATACCCTTAAATCCTGCTGTTGTTGGGGTATTCAACCTACTTTTTTATTTTAGAATTTAAATTTCAATCTTACATGCTTAATAACATTTAAAAGTTTTCAGCAAAATTTAGAGTGCCGAAAAAAGTTTATTTTAATAAATAGGCTGAAAATTAAAACCTTTTTTTTCGAATATATTTTACTATTTTTAATAGTTTTTAATTGAAATATATTGTGAAAACCTTAGTTTTGTAATTTGACTAATTCCTTTAAGAATATTTATATGAATATCTTTAACATTTTGTGGATTTAAAAAATCTTGCAACATTTATTTTTTTAGGATTCTACTTGCACAACTATAGCCACATGTACCAAAAACTTATCCGGAGAAGACATTTACAAAACCTTGATGCTGAATTTCAAACGACATTATTTAACAAACCGCGCTCCTTTGGGGTTACATTTACATACAACCTGGTTACATGACCCAGTCAATTTGTACGCATTCACAGTGAGTTCTCATCGTAAAACGATGCTTATTGCGGCAATTTGCTTGCTACAAATATAATTAATGAAATCAAGTGATTATAATAATGAATGAAGCTGATTGTCTGAAAAAAAAATATTATTTATAATTGCAGAGATTTGTGGACGATTTACTTCGAATGCCAGACGTATATTTTGTAACAAGTCAGGAGGTTGTGGAATGGATACGCAACCCCACTCCTCTTAGTGGGTTACAAAACTTCGCTGCCTGGCAATGTGGAAGAAAACACTTTGAGCCACATGAGTATGCCTGCGAGTTGCCACACTCCTGTAAATTATCAAGCAAAGTACTCAAGACGTACAGATATTTGTATACCTGCTTCGAATGCCCAAAACAGTATCCCTGGCTAAGAAATGAACTTGGTTTAGATTAATTTTTTTTAAAAAAGAAATTTTTAAAGGCGTTTCCTGCATTAACTTAAAATAGTTAGATTTTCTTGTAAATTTTCATTCTTTGAAAAAAACCTGAGCCTGATTGACTTAATAGAACCGGAGATATTCAGCCTTAAGTTTAGACAAATGACATGTATAAATATACAAGCCATGTATATTATCAAATTTGAAAATGTAATATGTCACAGTCTATAAATACAAAATTAGGAAAATGAAAAATCACAACTCAAAGGACAGACAAACAAATTTTGAACAAATTCCGACAATTCATTTGTTGTTCATAACCAAAGTATTTGAAAGATAATTTCAAACAATTTTTAAATGATTTAGTAATTAATTTGAAATTATGATTATAACAAGATTTATACATTAAATATGAAAATAAACCAATTTAATATTAATTTAAAAAAGCTATTTTGAAGTTATGCTTTGGAGACACCTTAAATTTTGATACAAAATTTGCTTGTAAATATGCTCAGTATTTAGAAGATGCGCATTTAATAATAAGACTTAAAGTTAAATTAAATGATCTTTGTTTATATTTATATATTGATACAATAAAGTATTTATATTAAAAAAGCTTTTATTTTTTGTCCAAAATTGTACTTAATTACTAAAGTTTCTTAAATTCTAGAAAATGTTTATTGTACATTATGAAAGTTGGAAATGTTAGTGGTTCTTCAAACTGACTTTATCCTTCCTGCTGTATAAATGGATTTTGAATGGATTCCATACCATCGACTGGACAAATTAATACTACTGAAGTTCCACGACATACTACTAATCCTAACATACGAGTGTCCCGGTTTAATTTGTATGGGTCATCTGGATCTATAAAAAATAAACAAAAATCAGCTTTTATTACTTTCTATAAATTTTGTGCTGTTTTTCTGTGTACTTAATAATTATCAATCAATAACAAAATATTTTAAATATATCAAGTAAAATGGAAAAAAACATGGTGAAGATCTTTTCAACAAAATTTTTAAAAATTAAAATATTTGACATGAAAAATTTATATTTATGTATCCTTTTATAAAATTACTTAGTAATTAATAAATAATGTATGGGTCAGTTTTTTAAAACTAAGTATAGTACATTTTATAAGAAATATATTTAAAATTAGTTAATACTTTACCTCTCAAATATTCAGTTGTATTGTCCAGTACTAAATTCAATAATGGATCATATCCTTTCAAAATACCCGCTACCTCTCGACCTCCGCCAAATTTCACTCGAATATTTTTTTCTAAATATTTGGACAAATCCAAAATACTCTCCTTCCTCTTTTTCTCTTTGTGATCAGCATTTTGTTGCTAAAAATAACGCAAATTATAAAAAATTATTGTACAAAAAAATACATTCATCAACATATATTAAATCTAAACAAAACTTATTTAATTTATTTATAAACAAAATAATTTTTTATTATAAACACAAAGATTGTATGTTTAAGTTCAAAAACTAAGGTTAGAATGCTCTAACCGTCTCACCTGCTTCCTTTCACCAGTCTGAAACAACAAAATTACTTTTTAAATTATAATTCTCAACATTATTTACTTTTGCAAATATTTTTAATTTCAATTACTTACAGACATGTTGAAAAATCTAATTTACAATTTTACCAAATAAGTTTTATTTTTTTTGTTTGTTCAAAGATATGGCGGCGTAATCAACACCATTTGCCAATTACAAGTTTTTTTTACCAAATAAGTAACAAGCACTCAAGAGAATAGTAAAAATATCTACTTTACCGATCAAGCAGTCTACTTTACCGTCTAAGCAATCTACCTTACCAACAAAACTTCTGTCTTTGTTTAACGCCACAAAATAGACAAGGACAACTATTCGGTTTGTTTGTTTTTCTTTCCTCTTTTTTTTGTATAAATATATAATATATGAAATTGCCTGGCAGCACTGTACATGGATGCAACGGTGAAACTAAACGGATTGTACAGCACCGACGATGTCCAATCACTGTTCGCATTGACACACCCTTTAAATGTTAATTTTTTTTTACCTCGAATGCTGCTGGCACGATAATAAACACAATTTTCAGTCGCGCCTGAGTCGTGTTGAGTTGTTTCTTTAGTAGTGTTAATAATATTATTTTGTTGTTGTTCATATAAACAAATAAATATCTGTTGTGTAATTGTTAGATCGAAAAAGCAATTAAAATGGTAAGTTGACACCAGTTTCTGTGTTTTTTGCTCAAACCAACTGTTACTGCAAACAGTTTTTTTGGGAGATATAAAAGTGCTTTTGAATTGCATTTTGTTTCTCTGCAGATTGAGCTAACCTCAAATTTAGGAAGTGTCAAAATGGCGTATTTCAAGACTGTTGCTTAATTAATTTTATTTATAACAGTATTTTAGGCAGGATTTTTGTGAATCTAGGTTAGGTACTGAGAGAGGGGATATATTTATTTTTATTTCAGACAGAACAACAAATGGACATGGCTCTGGACTTAATGCGGAGGTTGCCACCTCAGCAGATAGAAAAAAATCTGAGTGATTTGATTGATCTGGTGCCGAAATTGTGTGAGGACCTGCTGTCTTCGGTTGATCAGCCACTCAAAATTGCCAGGGACAAAGACAATGGCAAGGAATATCTTCTGTGTGATTATAATAGAGATGGTGACTCATATAGGTAAACAATTTTTCGATAAAATTTATTTCTTTTCGAATCTTTTCATTCAAAATGTAATATATTTTATCCAAATTTTAGAAGAAATTGTAACGGTTGAAACAAATCAATTAATGAAAAAAGCAAATTAATGAAAAATTTAAAAAAATTTCGATTAATAATTATTATAGTTTAATACTTATAAGCATTATTATTCTAATGGGTTAAGTAAACCTATACATATACACTGCCAAAAGTTTGGGTAGTTTGACATTTTACCATGTATATTCAACTTCTGATTGATGTAGCTTAGTCATTAATTTGAATTATTTCCAAAATTGAAATTTTGGCCTTCAAATTCTTTAGCCAAAAATATATTTTGATTCTAGGGGTTGTACTAACACCTTACTTAAAAATGGAGCTTTTCAGAAAAGTCTTTTTAAAAAGCCTTAATATTATCAAAGAACAATTTTTTTTAAATTGAAGATAATGTTACAAGCTTTAAAAGTCGTTTATGCAGTATATTTACAAATATCTCACAAAATTTTACAATTTATTATTTAAACAAAATCTACTGATGATACTGAAAGGTAACTTTAACAGAAAAGAAAGTTTTAATTTACGATTAATTATTTTTTATTCATTTTGGCGTCATTTGTTATGAAATTTTTTTATCTTTATAATCTGGCATTTAAACATTTTACATCTTTAGTGTAATTAGTGGATTTATGCCAACATTTTCTGAGCCATTTTTGAATATGCTGCATAAAAGACTTGTAAATTTATTTTCAATTTAACAAAAAAAAAAAAATGGTTCTACGGTAATATAAAGACCTTTTGAAATTTTCAATCTGAAAAGCTTGATTTTTAAGTAAGGAAGTAGTACAATTCCTAGAATCAAGCAAAATATATTTTTGACTAGAGGTTTGAAAGCTAAAAACTTCAAGCTTTCAAACAGAAAAAAATATTGTTAATTATCTGAATAAATGACGAAGCTGCATCAATTAATAGAAGTTTAAAAATTAATTTGGTAAGATTTGAAATTACCCAAACTTTATGTTTAAAAATTAAAATATCCAAATTTGAGTATGAAAATTCGAAGAAAATGTATACATTAAGTGGCACCACCTGCTTTCCTAAATACCGAAACTTACGTCAACAAAATTAGTTAAAAATTGTTGAATTTATATATTTTTGTTTGTGGATTAGTTGAACATTTTTGAGTTTTTACTTTTCTTTAAAGATCTCCTTGGACTAACACGTACGATCCACCGTTAGAAGACGGATCAATGCCATCAGAAAGTTTAAGAAAATTGGAAATAGACGCAAATAATGCTTTCGATCAGTATCGAGAACTGTACTTCGAAGGTGGAGTATCCTCAGTGTACTTGTGGGACTTGGACCACGGTTTCGCTGGAGTGATTTTGATTAAAAAGGCCGGCGATGGTTCAAAAAAAATCAAAGGCTGTTGGGACTCAATTCATGTTGTGGAAGTGCAAGAAAAATCCACAGGTCGCAATGCACACTACAAACTCACTTCCACAGCGATGTTGTGGCTGCAAACAAATAAGCATGGCTCTGGTACTATGAATCTTGGAGGCAGTCTCACAAGACAGGTATTGTGTTTAAAAAAAATTATTTCAAAACATTACATTTCAATTCTATAAAATTAAATTAAAAATTTTAATTAAATTAACATTTTCTTTCAGGTGGAACAAGATGGAATGGTAAACGAAACGAATCCGCATATAGCTAATATTGGACGCATGGTAGAGGATATGGAAAACAAAATACGAAACACACTTAACGAAATTTACTTTGGTAAAACAAAAGATATAGTTAATGGCTTAAGATCAGTTCAGTCGCTGTCAGATCAGCGACAGCAGGCGGCGCTGCGACAGGATTTGGCTGCGGCATTACAAAGGCGAAATGCCAACAATTGATCTTACGATAACTTGGACAACTTTAACTATGATTGTGATTAGGAAAAAAAGGGGGAAAAAGAGCAGAAAACGGACCGCGAAGATTATATTATGATTATATTATAAAGAATTAATAAATTTATGAAATAAGATAATGATGAAGAATTAAGGAAAAGGGCCAATTGACCCTCCGATGCCCAAAGACCCAGTCGTGTTGAAGCAGAGTTAATAATGCAATAAGCATGCAAAAATAAATAAAGCGAAACCTTTATTTATCAAGGTTAATGCAATTTATAATTTAAACTTTATTATAATAATTTCTTCTTTATCATTTAAAGAGAAACAAAAAAGCCATTTAAAGAAGACTTAGTTTGTTTTATTTATTTTGTACATTTGTTTGGCACGACTGGGTTGTTTTGTATCAAATTTTTGTTATTTTGTAATTTCATATGTTAATATTTCTTTAATATAAGTAAATTATTAAAATTTCATGACTCAATGAATAATTTTGACAATATGAATTTCTGTATACAAATTAATGCAAACTTTTTGAGTAAAAATATAATGAACGAAATTTATTGAAATAAATACAATTTGTAATACAACTAGAAAATAGTTTATATTCTTTAAATTTAGTTAACAAAGGTGGATTTAAATTGAATTTGAGCATCGGAGAGGAAATTGCTAAACTTTGTTATTGTTTAGGTGAATGATGCAGGGAATTTATTATTGAGCTATTTCAAAAATGCTCAGATATAAATTTCAGATTTCTATAGAAAAACAAGTTTATAGGGCAGTTTACAAAGTATACATCTCGTTTGATTAAGTGCATTTTGTCCATAAACACGTTTCATTTATTTACAACATTTAGCGTTCCGCATCTATTAAGTATTATTATTATTTTTCTTTTGGAATCATTATTTTATTCATTCTTTATTGTTAGAAAGTATCTCTTTATAGGTTTAATGAACACTTAATTAGAATTTAATTTTTTTTTTAAATCAAAGTATACAATGTCTAATTTTATTGATTCAAATTTATTATTTGTTTATTTTTATTTATAATCAATAGTAAATGTTTAATAATTTTATTTGAAATGAATTTCCTGCTATTTTTCGCTAACTCGGAATGTTTTTACAAGAGTGTGTTGAAGAATAACAATCAAAGCTACTAATGTTAACAATACCAGCAGAAATTAAATGCTGAATTTGTACGCTTTTATATGTTTTTTGAATTATAGGATTTTACTTTTGCACTTGTTTCAAAGTACATATTTAAGAATGGCACAAAAAAATATGTCGTTTTTACAAATTTTTGAGTTTTATTAGCTATTATGCATAGCATTGTATACTAATCATACAATACATATTGTTATCAAAACTTTATTATTAAATAAAAAAAACGTGTAATTTATTAATATTTTTTATGAACTTGTATTATTTTGAGAAAATGTATAATCTTGAGGGAGGACTGGATTGTAGTATTACATTGACAGTGTTTGAACAAAATAGAATTATTTTAATAAAATTTTGATAATCAATTTATTAAAAATCAACGTTAAAGTACTTTTTCCAGTCTTGTTTATTAATCGTAATTGATGACTCAAATAATTCAATTTTTATACGTTGTATACACATTTTTGTTAAAAAAAATGAAGTTTTATGAAATATGTAAAATAAAAAACTATAAAAAATAACTGCGATTAGTTGCATTTATTCCAGGTTCCAGACTTGTTTTTAAATTTGATTCTTTTCACTATTTGAAATTAAAAAATCATACTTCAATAATTTTGCATGAAAAATCAAAATACATTTTTTTGTTGCCATGAAATGATGAACATCTCAAAAGAAAAAGATATCACTGTAACATTACTTCAATATCACATGTATATCAATGTAATATCATTTTTACATCATCGAAATTATTTTAACGTCACTTTAACATCAACAAAATGTGGAATAAGTCAATAATATTCCGATAACGCTGTAATATATGTTTCGAATATTGTACAAATATTATTTGCGGCGGACATATCATATTCTTAGAATTTATTTTTTATATTTTTTTATGTCGCTGGACAATTTTATTAAAATAATTTTTAATATTTACATTTTAAAAGCAGAGGTGTTCATTTACATTTTTTCTAAAATATTTTTTCACTTATTAAAAATAAATACATGATTATTATTTTTTAATTCATTTTATTTATTTGCTAAAATTTTAATTTCTTATCAATTTTGCATTTCATATTTATATAATTATAATATTATTGGTGATTTTTTGTTTTCTGGATTTTAATAGCATAATATTTACATTCTTTTTCTAGAAATAATATTAACAGATTTACGTTTTTCAAAATTCGTTCTACATATTGAATCCCTCCATTCAAAATTAGCGATGATTATTATTAATATACCAATATAATAAAATAAAACCGATATATTGTTAATTTACGCATGCTCAGGCAGCGCAGCAAAGACGCACCCACGGACACTGCTAAACTTGCACGTGGCGACAACACAGCAAACTACCTACCCTCGATAAAGTTTCATTGAAAATCATTAAAGGTTTCATTTTGGAATGAAATACTATGGAATTTGCAACAGAAATTTTATTGCACTGCAATGGGATTTCATTGAAATATTGTAATGAATTAATACGAGTGAGATAATGAATTTAGTTTTGGAAGAACGTCAATGAACCCAAATGACTGAATTTGTTCAATAAAGAAATATTAAGATAAGCTATGATTTTACTGTTATGAAAAGCAATAATATATTGTGGTTCAAAAAGAAAAAAAATAACCAAGATTTAATATGATAAGTTATAGAAATGAAATCTATTGGTGAAATATCATTAAGTATTAAGAAAAGCAATGGTTTTTTATTATAATACTTTTTATTAATGTTAGAATACAAGATTTTAAGATTCGTTGCAATTATTAATAATGATATTATTTAGAACCAGGTTTTTATTATTATTACATTCATTTCTTAAGTTGTAAAAATGATTTTTGTGAAATTAAGATAACAAAAAAACATGTCAATATTCAGTATCGTTTTGGAATTACAATTGACACTTAATACAATAATCAAAGATAAAAAATATTATTTTAAAAATTGTTTTAATTCAAACGTCATTTTGAATCAACAGTCAAAAACGGATAGCATATTAGAAGATAAAAAATAATTTGTTAACATAGAGTTATTTTGATAGTGACACACTGTATAATTTAATACTAAAATAAAACATTTATCATTTTAGCAGAATCTATACAGCGCAGTAACGATAACAACCGTGTTTGTACTTTTGATTTTAAAAGATATAAAATCAATAACAAAACATGCTGTCAGTTTCACTGATATTATATTCTTATTCTGAACACTCCGGTCAGAAACCACTATAAATAAAATGAAAGAAAATTTGAGTTTAATATAGTTCAATCCATAGATTATTCTTAATGCAGAATACTTTATAATTTTTATAATTATTACATCTTAATAATGTTTAATCCATAAGAAACGAACTGGATTTTTATTAATAACAATTTTGTAAACTTTGATTCAAACCGATTTAGTGTAGATATAGTATATTACTTAACGCGGGATATATTACTTCCTTTTTTTTTGATTTTGATGCTCTC
This sequence comes from Idris sp. 1 HC-2018, assembly GCA_022817325.1. Classification (NCBI taxonomy): domain Eukaryota; kingdom Metazoa; phylum Arthropoda; class Insecta; order Hymenoptera; family Scelionidae; genus Idris; species Idris sp. 1 HC-2018. Next base: position 573 of record JABFPM010004625.1, on the reverse strand, counting down.
AATTCGTTACACAATTGCCCAACAATATCCTGAACATTAGCGACAATGTGTGCTTTTTTTCCTTCTTCTATTTTAATATATCTAGGTAATTTTATAATTGAAGCGATGAAATCTAAAATGAAAAATTATTTATAATAAACTTGTAGTTTGATAATGATATTATCATTCATATTTTATGAAATAAATATTTATTAAATAGAATAATTTTCTAACAAATGATTAAATTATTTTAATATAAAGAAATTCTTAAATATAAATCAGTTTTACTGAGTAAATCAAAATTTTTGTTTACTTAACAATGGAAATGTTAACAATAACATATTTTGGACAAAAAAAAGGCCACCTAGTTAAAATCAAAATTTAGGCCATTTTCAAGCCGTCGTAACTTCTGTAATTTTCATCGTAATTGAATATTACTTTTTTTAGATTAAAACTTGAAGTCTCATCTTTTAGATGCATTTGCGAAAAAATAGAATTTTTTTTTGTTTATGCAAATAGCTTGTAAACAAAAAGATTTTTAGGTACGAAAACTTTACCAACTTTCCATGGGTGTATGGGAAAAATTTGCCGCAC
>JABFPM010004623.1:0-12364 GCA_022817325.1 Idris sp. 1 HC-2018 | reverse complement strand
GATGATGTTGCTGTGGAACTAGGACAAAATGGAAATGCGAAAAGAAACATAAACAGATGTAGACGAAAAGCAAATAATTATCCACGAGATCCTCATGATTTAGAAGATTTAATTATTCCAGATAAGTGCAAATGCATAGACAAAGGCGAAGAATTCATTTATTATGATTCAGGTCCGGGAAAAAATCGTATTATAATTTTTACTACCACAGCTAATTTAAATATTTTGTCTAATTGTAAAAAATGGAAAATGGATGGAACTTTCAATGCAGCACCTAATATATTTTTATATAATGTAGTTTTAGTTCAAACGCATATTTCGAAACACTTTTCATAATATTTTCTGTGTAATAAAAGTAATCAAATATAAATGAATAAAGCAAATTGTGATGAATTGTCACTTGTGATGATTTGTCTTGTGATGAATTGATTGTGATGAATTGTCTTGTGATGAATTTGTTGTGATGAATTGTCCCCGAACCAATTAACAAATTATATTTACCTGTGTTCATCATTAGAATATTTAATATCAAAGCGACTTCGAGATTGAGGACGAGGCACCAGAAGTGCTGCGATTTTCATGATCATGTCGTCCGAAACTTCATTTGATTCTGCAAAATTAATTTCAAATGTATTTCAAGTACTTTCGACAAATAATAAAAACTGACATTTAAAAGCATACCATAATCGTCTTCCTTAAATAATTCCTTTTTAATTAAAGCCTTAAACAGTTTATCGCCATAAGTACTTTCACTGAATCTTTGCAAAAGTTCAAAATCTTCGTTAGTGAATTCTTCATCGTCATTTAGCGGTCCAACAATACGACCGTTACAAATGACCGCTCTCGCACCATTGTCAAGATTTAATGACGTTTTTACGTAGTGTCGTTGAACTTTCATTAATACATTGTCTTCATTCAGATAAATTTTGATGTCATCATTCTAAATAACAAGTTTTAATAAATATTTGCGTAAAACGAAATCAAACTAAAATTAAATTCAACTTTTAATACCTCGATCTCAAATTGACCTTTTCTAATTGATTCGACATTTTCTTCTTTAAGCAACTTTTTTATATATTCTATGGCTTTTTCTCTTGGTAAAATATTTATAGCTGCCAATGCTAATTTGTTGATATTTAAATTATTACCTTCTGTATCATCACTATTTACAATTAATGTTGCTCTTGAAATGGAATTTGATTCCTAAACAAAAAAAATAAAATATTAATATTGAATTTATAGAATTATTGAACCATGTTTTTTTTATGTATCTGGAGTTTACCAAATAGGAAATGGCCTCTTTTAATAAACTTCTTCCAGCAGCTAACTGTAAATCAGCAACAATCCAAATGTTGTAAATATGCTTATTCTCGTGTACATAAAGATACCTCATTTTTTCCATCAACCAATTTGTGATGTCCTGTGAGTTCCATTTTTGAAACTCAGTTTCATCTTCAGTTGGAGTTTTTCCAATTAAATTCAGCCAGTTACTTTTTTCCACTTTTAATATTCTTTCGTTCAACCTGTACAACAAAATTTTAATTATTATAATTTTAATTTTAAATTGAAGTTTTTTAATTTTAAATGAAATTGTACCTAGGCATAACATTTGGTTGGTTCATTAAAAAGTCAACGATATCATCACCATCGGTGACTTCCCCTCGATAAACTGCTTTTTGAATTGCCGGAGTTTGTTGCATGATGGTTGTAAGCACAGCTTCTTCAAAAAATTGACCGTTCAATTGACTCGAAGAAAGTGGTACTCCATTTAGCAACACCTGGGGAAATTGATTGAAACCGGTACGTTTCACGAAATCATGAGCCAACATACGGCCAATGTCATACTCAGATTCGTCGCCCAAAATGTAATCAATGTTTGCATTTGAATTCCGACTTTTGATTGCTTTTTTTATATCATTTATGTCTACTGAGTCTGTGTTCACGAAGTTGGTTAACTACAAAGTGCACAAAAAAGTTTGTTAACCTTACAGTATTTGAAGATAATAAATTTTGTTTATAAATAGCATAATTTTTGTTTTGTTTTTAATACCTTGACTAAAAAGTTCAAAGCTTCTCGTGCTCCTTTACTCTCCATAAAATAATGATAAGCATTATTGACCGCAACAGTGGCATCATTGAGACCATTTGCATTTTTATCTGAATTCATAACAAAAACAAAACCAATGCGTAATGGAGTAGATTGTTCGTAAAGAGATTTTGCTAACATAAGCAAAGGCGTAGAATCTTTGCTAAGTGGATCAATTATTAAAACCTAGAAACAATTTTAGAATAATTTAATAAAAAACAAAAAACTATTTGATGGAAATTATTTAGAAATATATACCAAATTGTACAAATTTCGACGAATATGTCGAATCATTCCTGGAAATGTAGGCAAAAGTAGTTCCGATAACGAGGGCAACCATCTGCTGTATCGCGAATCATTTTCAATATCATTCACCCAAATAATTGCTGAATCTCTTATGTCAATGGCAAAGTCAACATTGTCCATGTTTCCGGACAAATCCATAGCTAATAACTTTCCTGTCAATTTGTTACTGAACCCTACAGGAATTATAAAATAATCATTTAAGTTATAATAATCATTTGACTTTTTTCAGCTCAATTTTAATTACAACTTTTCAATACTAAATTATTTTCTAGATTATAAATTTGACTTTTGTACCTATGTGAATTTGAAAATTACTTTGTTTAATTAACACACAAATAGTAAAAAAAAACAATTTTTCAGTTTTTTTAATTTATTTCGCAATATTTTACATTTTATGAAACGAAAATTGTATCTAAATATGTAGTGAAGATTTAAGCATTCACCTATACTTTGTTTTGATAAAAAAAATTTGAAAATTAAATATGCTGCTTTAAAAGCAACCCTGATAGCGAAAGGGTTAAGAACTCGAAAATGTTTAAAATGATAAATATATACTGACCAATTTTGTGCAAAGATTCCATTACTCGCAATTCCGAGCGTAAACTTTCTAGCAAAGTAAGAACATCGATCGTTTCCAAATCAAAATACATGCCGTTAACAAATAAAGCGGTGTCAGTTGGTTGGATATTTAACCGTGATAAAAATAATTCTTGATTTGCTTTCATTTCTGTTTTTATTTCGTTTCTTACTTTAGTTTTTATCAGTGATTTTGCCTTTAAAATTAGTAAAAAAATGTTAGACAAATTTTCTTTCAAATATAATTTGATTAAATAATGACTCCATTATGCCCACCTGCATCGGAAAATTTTGAGCTATGTCAAGCAAAACTTGAAGAGCCTCATCGCCAAAAGAACTCATTATTCTTTCAGCTGCTTGGTGACTTAATTCTTGAAATTGCCAAACTTTCAGAGCGCCAATTTCATGACTAGTTTCCAAAAGATGCGTTTGAAATTTATCCAATTGTTTTAACTTATCTGGATATAATTTTCTAAAAAGAAATTGTTTATTGTATAAAATAAAATTAATTCTACTTATATTACTTTGCTTATATTGTTCATAAACTTTTGAGCATACTTTAGAACTGAAAAAGTAATTCCTTCGGTTTCAGTCTCATTATCATCATTTTCGTTAGAATTTGAACTTTTTTCTTTGATATCAGAGTCATCAGTTGCTTTGTATTCGGTAGACTTCATTTGAAGTTCCACACCATAACCAGACAAACGCAATTTTTTATCAGGCCTATTCTGAATATGTACAAAAATGAATATTACAAATTTGATTATAATTATTAACATTAAATTTGTAAAAACAATCTTACTTTCACATAATGACGAAGAATATAATTAATTTTGAACTTTTTAGCAAGGGACTTCAACTTTTCATGTATCGGAGCAAAATCTGACGAGCCCATTTGTCCATAAAGAACTACGGTTTTGTTTGTATTTTGCTTTCCAAGGTAAAAATGGTCTACACTATAAGTGTCTATATTTATTTTGCTGTCCTAAAAATATATTTTTTTTAAATAAACTTTATAATTTCTATTATCATATAAATATTCTTAGAAATTAATTTAACAACTTACTTGACTAATTAATTTATCTACGTCTTCTAAGTTGCATGTGATGTAGCCATTTACATCGACAAAATTATTACAATTGATTTCTGGGCTTAATTTATTCAGCGACATTTGAGCAAACATTTCAACTCTCGCGGAATAAATTCTCAATGACAGGCCCAATTTGAGCATAGATATTTCAGATCGAGACAAAAATTTACCGACAATGTCGAGTAATAAATCATAATGCTGCTTTGTAGAAACTAAAAATTATAAAATATTATTTATTCATTTTAAAATCTAAAATGATTTTTTTTAAAAATTATTTTGTATTATATATACTTACCACAATTAGTAAAATCATTTGTTCTACTAGAAACTATATCAACGAAATTCCAAAAATAATTAGAATTTTCATCGTTGAGGTACTCGGCAACCTCCAAAACCAGAGGCGTTTCCTGCCACTTTGCATTAATTAACGTACTAACATACTTGTTGGCTTTCTTTTCTGTTAATATCGGACTAGTATATACAATAAGCAGATACAAACATGTAAAAAGGAATTTCTGAAAAAAACAACAAAAGATTTATCTTATCTAATAATTTGTATAATTACATAATTTAATAACCATATTGTAAATTAAATTAAATTAACATTTATAAAAAAAAAAAATTAATTGACCTGTAAATAATTTAAATAATTTCTTGGCGTAATTAAAATTCTTGATTTTTATTGTCACTGTTAAAAGAATTGTTGCTAATTAAAAATTGATATCAGTGTATGTAAATACACGGCTAACCTTAAATGCAAATTGTTGGTCAACAGACCGCACTTATGACAGAAACTCACCATTGTTTCTAAAATTCAATAATTATTGTAACATTGAATTTTGGATGCTTCATATAAAAACAGCAAACTTGTAAAGCGCACGTGGCAACGTGACGCTTTTGCCGCAACTTGTTAACAAATATACAATTTGTAATTTTATCTTTTCACAAAATTTCACAGTTGTTGCAACATCTGAGATTAGTAAGACCAACTTTGAGGTGCTGATAAATTGATTTGACGAAAAAAGAAATTGTATTTATGGTGCTTGTGTCACACCGACTGATCACATTATTATGGAATTCATTTTGTCGAATATAATTATCGATAAATACAATGCTTTTGACATTCATTCGGCAATTTTGGCATTAACGTCAGAGACGCGTCATCTTTTTTGTTTTCGAAAACAACTTCACACAAAGTATTAAAATATCATTTCTAAACGCTACCTGATAACAATTTTCACAACAGGTTGCGTTCAAAAGTCCGTTGAAACGGTTTCAGTTGGCACCACTGAAACTCGAGATTTAGGTTATGTTATGGAATTTCTCGCTGGGAAGATTATACAACTTTTATACCTGCAAATCTAAGATATTTGTAAAATTTTGTTGAAATTCCAGTTAAGGTGATATGTCAGTCGATTTCTGGGTGTCTCTCTCACTCACATGTAAATTTCTATAGTTCTGTCTCTTTCTCACTTATGTGACTGATATATCACCTTAAACTTTGGATAAATGTAAAAAAAACTTAATTTTTGTAAACACAAAATGGCGGTTATTTTAAATTCAAAAAGTTTGCCGCTCTTTTCAACTGACGCCGGGTATATATTTTGTTCCCCCTCCCCCCTTACCCTCAGTGGATCGCTTTGCGCCGCCGCCGGTCGGACAGTGGCTCACAGTCTACAGTCTTGACTTGCGTCGCAACAGACCAGTTTTATTATAGCGTAAGTAGCGATCGGAGAACCCCAATCTTGAGTGCATTATCGCGCCCCCTTTGTTCGTTAAAATATCCCACAATTAATTACAACGATTTTGGAACACTTTGACAAACTTGTTGAAAAAAAATTGCAATTAATTGCGAAAAAGTTTTTGTTGAGTTTTAATTTTTAATTTATTTACTTTCGTTTTTTTTTCCTTGGCAGCACGAGCCGGCAAACGCGCAACGAACACAAACAAGATGGCGGATTTGCAGGGAACACCGGTGAGCCAGGACGCCCTGTCCGTAGCTCAGCTTGAACTCGGCGGGAATCCAAATGCCTTGGCCCTGCGTAGGCCTTTTGACCCGGCGGCACATGATCTGGATGCGACCTTCCGTCTCACGAGATTTGCAGATTTAAAAGGATGAGGGTGCAAGGTCCCCCAGGAGATTCTTGGAAAACTCCTGGAGGGACTGCAGGCAGACGATGGTAACGCCCAGGATCATGAGCATGCCCACTTTATGCACATGTCCATTCCCAGAATTGGTAAGAAAACATTTTTTTTTAACAAAAAAATTATATTTTTACTAGTTTATTTTTAATTTCATTTTAAAAAATAAAAAACAAAATTTTTTGTTTTCTTTGTTTAAAATTTAAAAATAATAAGTTTTTGACAATGCACCCAACAATAAGAAAAACTGGCTAAGTAAATTTGTGAAAGTGACAATTTTGGTACAAATTTGCAAAACCAGGGGCCACGAGATTAGCACAAACGACCCTGCAAATATGGCGATTGTTTTATCGTCTCCCGCCGAATTTATTAGCGATTAGTGAGACGCGCGTTAGAAAATTATTCACTGAGCGAATTCGATTTGACGCGCATGCGTTAGAGGAGGATGGGTGGTAACAGTGTGATGGAAAAATTGAAAACTTGATTTTTGTAGAACTTAAGTTTTTTTTCAATTCAAAGAGAGAACAAAATATTGGATAATTTTGACAACTGATTTTTTGTTTTGGTTTTAGGCATTGGCATGGATTCCTCCGTGACACCGCTGAGAAACAACGGACTGAGCTTGGTTCAGACAACTGACTTTTTCTATCCTTTGGTTGACGATCCATACATGATGGGTATGGTTGACAAAAGAATAAACAACAACAAAATTAAATTTACAATTTTTATTTTTATTTTTTATCTATATATTTCTTACTTCAAAATAAACAACCTTTTTTTGATAATCCTGTTTTAGAAGTGTATTTTTTTAAATAAAAATATACTAAAGGGGAATAGGTAAAAAAAAAACAGAAGTTCTACGAAGCTTTGGTTATATATATTTAATTAAAGTTGTTAAAATTTCCATATTTGTAAAGCATAGTTATTTAATTTGTTGAGCGTTTTTGTAAAAAAAAAATAAATTAGAACAAGTTTTTTTTCTTGGATTCAGCAATTCAAACTTAAGGTAAATGACCCAATGATTGGCAATGTAAGAAGTCTTATTCATACTTAAATTTTTTCATATGCAAATTTGAACTGACAATCATTAAGATAACTACCTTAAAAAATAATTTAATTAAACATTATCATATAAAACTATGTAAACATGATTTTAATTATTTAAAAAACAAATTTTACAGAGTTTGAATTGGATTGTTTAAATATATTCTGTGGCTTCAGGCCATAACAAGACAAGTCCATTCTCAAAAATTGTCAGTTATATTTACATTTTTAGTCAGGATATACTTATTAATTTAATTACATGATTTTTTAATATGAAATTCCGTTAAAAGGAAACCTTAATTAAAGATTTCAAAGCAATATATTTTATATAATGAAAGAATTTGAAATAAAGATTGCAAAGATAAATTTGATTTGAATTTTTTAAAAATGGATTTGTCTTTTTATGGCTTGAAGCTACAGTATTAATGTGTCATTTTTTAAAATAATTCTGTGTTAAAAGGTAAAATTGCTTGTGCCAATGTCATCAGTGACTTATATGCAATGGGTGTAACGGAATGTGACAACATGTTAATGTTATTGGGTGTTAGTACTAAAATGACCGAAAAAGAAAGAGACGTTGTTGTTCCCTTGATCATGAGAGGATTTAAAGATTCAGCGTTAGAAGCAGGAACATCAGTTACAGGCGGTCAAACGGTTGTCAATCCTTGGTGCACAATAGGTGGCGTAGCAACCACAGTTTGTCAAGCAAACGAATACATTGTGTATGTATTTTTAATTCAAGAACACCTTAATTTTAAAGATATTTAAAAAAAAACTTTATACTTTGAAAAAAGAACACTTGTGAGTCTTTTACTTTTAGACCTGACAATGCTGTTGTCGGTGATGTTTTGGTGTTGACAAAACCTCTTGGTACCCAAGTCGCTGTAAATGCTCATCAGTGGCTGGACCAGCCTGATCGTTGGAACAGAATTAAATTGGTTGTCAGTGAGGACGACGTTAGAAAAGCATACCAACGTGCTATGGACAGTATGGCAAGATTAAATAGAATAGGTTTGTTTCATTTTAAATCAAATAAATCTGGGTCCTTCACAAAAATTGACCTTACTTATTTTACAATTCTAAATTTCTATTTAAATTCAAATCAATCTTTTTTTTCCTAAATTTATTACTTATATAAAATCAATTCAAAAGTCGAAATAGATTTGCATAAGAAACATTTTCAACTGAATTGATATCATTAAGTATTGGAAAATTATATTTAAAATCGAAATCATTCATTTAAATATACTTCAAAGAATTTCTTTGTTGGTATTTTGTCTAATTATAAAATTATTTGGCTTCAGCTGCGAGATTAATGCATAAATACAACGCTCACGGTGCAACAGACGTAACAGGATTTGGTCTCCTGGGACACGCTCAAAATCTTGCAAAACATCAAAAAAATGAAGTTTCGTTCGTTATTCACAATCTCCCCGTTATAGCAAAAATGGCTGCTGTTGCAAAAGCCTGCGGTAATATGTTCCAACTTTTACAAGGACACTCGGCAGAGACAAGTGGTGGACTTCTGATTTGCCTTCCCAGAGAACAGGTAATTAATAAGCTATATGCTTTTTAAAATTAAAAAAAAATTCTGTATGAAAAACTTGTCCAGAAAACTAATATGCTAATCTTCAAATATCCCAAATCAAGAGTTTCAAATTAAAACTTAAAATTTGAATACAAACATAATTTGTACATTTAAATTAAATTACACAATAAACTTGAATATATTTTAAATAAAATAAAATAACAAAAAAAAATTGATTATGTATTCTAGGCTGCTGCTTACTGCAAGGATATTGAAAAACAAGAAGGATATCAAGCTTGGATTATTGGTATCGTAGAAAAAGGAAATCGCACAGCTCGTATAATCGACAAACCACGAGTTATTGAAGTACCAGCTAAAGAAAAAGACGGTGAACTCTGGTAAAGAAAGCTCAGTTTTGAAGAAAGAGAAAAAGTAATCGGTTAAAATATTATAAAATCAACGTTGTATGTTTTTTAACGTTCGTTGCGCACTTTTTTTTTTTTGTTTTTGTTTTTTTTTGTTTGTTTGTTTTTTTTTTTAATACAACTCTTTTATTGAAACTAAATTTAAATGGAATCATGAGCTTTTTTACTGTATACAGTTTTTGAAATATTAAACAAAGTATTTAGTTTGAATTTTCTAAAAGAAATTTTATCCAAGCAAGACTTTATGATTATTACTGAAGGATTTTTTAAGGGACAAATAAAAATCTATTTGCGTTTTCCTGTGATAATGTTGGTATTTTTAAAAAATAAGCAACATTTTTGTGAAAAATTAATTGAAGTAATATGGAGGACAAATATTTTTTAGTATAAAAAAATAAATGAAACTGTGTCACTTTTCTAAACATTTAGACTTAAGGTAGCACTAAGTTGGCATTTGTTTAAAAAATATTTCGTAAAATTGCAAAATGAAGCAATGAATGTATTTTTGTTGAATAATATTTGTACCTTATTTACACAATCACACGACACTTGTAAATTATACAGGCCGCTATTTAATAAGGTATAATCAAATTATTGACCACAACTACGCTCTTTTTTTTAATCCTGAGCATTTATTTTATACACAAAAAATCTATTTGATAAAGTATTTTTTACACTTGTTATAGTTTGTAGCTATTTCGACATCAAAGTTGTAATATTTTTTCATATGAATAAAGTGCTACTTTGTCGACAGCAGACTTTTTCAGTCTACCCATTTTATTTTTCTATTACAAATATACTCACAGATTTAAGAGCAATTCTTTGCTTATTGACATGACTCATCAAATTACAGTCGTAATTATATTATTCGGAAATGAGAAAACATTTCATTCATATTCCTTTTTTTAAGTTAATTGCTATTAATTTTAATAATATAAGTTAATCAAAATATTTTCGTTAAGTTACAAGTTTTCATGGGTTGGCAATGAATCTCTAAGCCCTTGACAGCAACACGGATGCGATTACGAAATTCTAAATCCGCGATTACATCACGCGTGCGCAAATGTATAACAACGCACCCATACACACAAGTAAAGTTCATGCAGCAGACGTGCACTGCTTCCTCGCGATGGCACAGTTCAGTTGCGTGCAATTCATTGGCGGACAATTTTTGGTGCCAGTCAGAGCTCTCACTGTGTATATCAACTTTTCGTCATCCTGTGTCCTGTCATCGCTGATGTTACAAGCCGTCAGTTACCCGCTCGCATTATTTAAGCAAGTTAACCGAACATGTGAGACATCTGGTGACCAATTTGGCATCTTCAAATTTGTTTACATTTTTTGCATTGTTAACTATTGTTAAATGTCAATTAATGTCTCGTGAAGATAATTCGTAATTTCATGTTAAGAAATTATTATTTCAGCTTGTTTGCGCGTTTTATAAAAAAATATTATATCTAATTTAAATTTATTACATAATTTGATAGAGATTCACAATTTTGTAAACAACTTTTCTCTAATCAACGCACATTATCGGCTGTTTTATTCCGAATTTGAATGCTGTATACAAGGCCCAAATGTGAAAGAAATTGTATTTATCTTCATTAAGCTTTTTTTGTAATATTTTAAATCTTATTTCATTAAGATACGAAATTCTTGTAAAATAATTTTTTTGAATACTTGTATATCTGAATTTTAGCGAATTAAATTAGGAAAGCTGGCACCTCGATTTTGTGTCATTTTTTTGCACCTGCTCCTGTGTCAGATGGTTTTGATGTCCACGTGTCGTGCCAAGGCAGCGGCTCTGCGAGCAGTAATTCTAGGTGCTCCAGCTTCTGGCAAAGGCACGATTTCATCTAGAATTGTTCGAACCTTTGACATAGCTCACATTTCTAGTGGAGACATACTCAGACAACACGTTGCCACGGACACTGGTATGCCTTTACATTTCGGGTTACATTTTATCGATCGCATTATAAAAGACAATAACTTTTTTTTATCTATAAACCAGCAAAGAATAATTAATTCAAAATAAATGACTTATAAGAAATAAAATAAATTTAGGTTCTCTAAATTTATTTTAAAGTACAATGCTACTTTTAACACCATCACATTCTATATATAAATGTCTAATTAATCAGAGTAAATGTTTAAACATTTTGCATTTTGTTTTAATTTTAAAATTTTGCTTAAATAGAATAAATGAAAATGTAATAATTTAACTTATGTTGTTTACATTCAAAAGATTAAAATATCTTGAAATTTATTATTTTCTTTTACATGTATATACACTTGGAGTCCAATAATTTGGCATGTTTTCTTTTTACAGAACTTGGCAAGAAAGTAAAGAAGTATTTAGATGGCGGACACTTTGTACCTGATGATGTAATGATATCTTTAATTAATGAAGAAATTGAGTCTCTTTCAGATAAAAATTGGTTACTCGATGGTAATTACAAAAATCAATTAAATTTAGTCAATATTGTTAAGTAACAATTATTTACAACAACAAAAAAAGTTAACTTTTTTATTTTTAAAATAAAATTAAAAGTTGATAAACTGAATCGTGCAATATGATTTAATAATTCATCATTCATAAGTTTCATAACAGTGTTTTAGATGTAAAAATGCAATATGATAAGACTATGTGTTTTGTAGCTTAACTTTTAACTTTATTTGAACGTTGTACATGCAACGTAGATAAATATTACTGCATGTAGTTTTTTGAAACGAAAAATATTTTTAAAAATACGTTAAATGCATAATATTTTAAACTACATATTTTAGGATTTCCCAGAACAGTAACACAAGCCGAAAAATTGCAAAAAGTTCATCCTGTAAATCTTGTACTTAATTTACAAGTTCCTCACGAAGTAATTTTAGATAGAACTAGTAAAAGGTGGATCCATGTGCCTAGTGGTAGAGTCTACAATATAGGTTTTAACGATCCAAAAGTCGCAGTAAGTAAAATTATAATATAATATAATACAATTTATAAAATTTAATTTTGTCATAAAAATATAATATCATGGTGGCGGCAGAACCTGAAAAATCTGAAAGGTCAGGGAATTTTTTTTAATCAGGGTAAACCAAGGAAATGTCAGAGAATTTGGTTTAAGATCAGGGAAAAATTAATTTTGAGTTATAAATTACTCGCGGATAAGAAA
>JABFPM010004622.1:0-12366 GCA_022817325.1 Idris sp. 1 HC-2018 | reverse complement strand
TATCTTTTTGTAGAAATAATTATGCCTTAAAATCTATAGTTTTTTAAATACTCAATTTGCACACAATGAAATAACCTTATACATATGAGTTATTAATCAAAATTCAATTTAAATGGTTAAATAATTTTGAAATTTATTAATAAACAAGTGACAGTCTTTTGATAAACAATAATGTACATTTTTATTTATTGAAAACGAGAATGTATTTTCAAATATATTTTCACTTAAGTCCAGATTTACCTACAAAACAACTTAATTTCATATTAAAATTCAAATAAAAGGAATAATATGAACTTTTTATTCAATTAAAGTTTCTAGTTTACATGAATAAAGGTAATAAGTTTTAAATTACATAAAATTATCATGTAAATTACTAAATTTTGTTCAGTACACAATTTTGAACATTTAAATAAGAATATCTTGAAAAATCTGTCAATGGACTTAAGTGCTTTTTTTTCAACCACAGATATCTTCTTTGAGGGTCATCGAAAAACTTTTTTTCAAAAGGAAAATGTTCAAAATTTTACGAGCTTTGAGATCATTTTACAGAAAATATTTTGTTACAGCTCAAAAAATTCCTGCAGGCAGTTAAACTTAGTTTTTTTCACTCAAAAATTGCTGATTTTAGACCACCTGAAAATTTTAAAATTTTGAGAAAATTCAAAGTACCATAACTTTGCAACAAATAATCAAAATTACTTTAAACCTAGACTTATCAAAAGCTTGAAATCTCGGATTTTTAAATTCATAATAAAAACCCTTAAAATCAATCTTATACTTGAGCAAAATGCTCAAAAAGACAAGACCAAAAAATAGATAAACTAAGCCAATTTTAATCGATCACACAAACTTTTGTGATCATCAAAAATTAATTTACGTTGCAGATTCAACAAATTTGAATTTTTCTCAACAAGAGCGTGTATAAAAAATTTGATCTAACCCATTTTTGACGTAGATATGGTAGTTTAAAAAAAGAAGAGCAAATATATAGTCCGGATGTGGCAATAGACGTCGCCGACGTGGTTAAAGCCGCGAACGCGAACCCACTGACGGGATACTTCCCACCGCCTCCGCCGAAGCCGTCGCGACCGATCACCCGGATACCCCCCGACGACGAGACAAACACGCGATGCATACCGACGCGACCGATACGACCCAGCGCAAAACGTTTACGGTCCCCGAACCGCCGCGAACGGAGAATTCCCCGAAACGTCCGCGAATCCTCCCCTACCACGCGAGCCGCTACATGAAGCCGCGAACATAGTTTTTTTATATATTTTATTTTCTTCTCTTCCCCTTTCTGTACCTTCCTCCTATTCCCCACCGGCCCTTTTCAGGGCCACCACATTAACCAACAGAATACGCTCTATCATTGCGCTACAGCCAGCGATTGCCCTGACAGTCAACTGTTGGCATTGTTGCCTAACAAACAATTAGCATGTGCTATCAAAAAAAGGCGGTTCTTTCAGGAATGGCCACTCAATACATATTATTTGTAAATTACGATCTTTACGATTTATTTGGAAACGTTGCAAAACAATTGTATCCTTCATTAAATTTAAAATTTCTTTTTCATCTCTTTTTCTATTATTTATTTCTATATCTTTTTTTATTAATTTCTTCATCATCACTGTCTACTTTAATATTTTTAATATTCAATGTTTTTATGGTCTCAACTAATGCTTTATATGATACAGTGCTTTTTGATTTATAAGATTTTAAATATTGATCATCGGAATGAAACTCATTTGTTGTAATGGGACAATAACAACAAAAATAGTTAGCTGTACTAAAATTTTCAACAAATTCACCAAGAGAATGGTTACCTTAATTATCCCCTGCTATAAACACCAATTTGATTATATTATCATTAATTTTAATTCCCTTTTCTTCAATTATTTTGAAAATTAATGACATTTTTAACAGTGTAATGTTTGATGATCACACAAGTCCGTGTTATTGATTAAAGTGGGCATAATTTATCCATTTTTGTTAGCCTTGTGTTTGTTAGCATATTACTCAAGTATAAGGTTGATTTTAGGGGTTTTTTAGGGATTTTTATTAAAGGGTTAAAAACCTGAGATTTTATGCTCTTGGAAAGTCTAGGTTTGAACACGGAAAAAACTCTGGGAGTTAAAAACCACCAATTTCGATGAATATAATCTACCATTCATTTGGTGGAAGTTGACTACCATTTTGATGTGAGATTGCTCCCCTAAGTGGCAGATATTTGTTACCACGTCAGTCATGAGCTGTCTTATTACCAGCTTTGGTGGAAAAAAGCTTCCATAACGGTATTAAATCTCTGCCAAAATGACAATAACTGGAAGCGTAATTCCTTGGTAGTTATTTCCTCCCAGGGTTTTTTCTGTGAAGGCATTTCGACGATTTGTTGCAAAGTTATGGTACTTTGAACTTCATCCAAATTTTTAAATTTTTAGGTGGTCGATTTTTTTATGCAGAGTGTGTTTATTCAATTTTAAAAATTTTTTTAAATAACCGAATTTCATTTATCTAGATTTGACTATATATGCAAACCAATTATACTATTTTAATTAAATGAATAATATCAAATCATTAACATTAATTTTGCAGGTTTACTTTGTGGTATGGCTGGTTTTATTGAACTCATTGACGATGAGTTTGTTAAAAATATATTAAATTGGCAAGAAAAGAATGGTTGCTTCAATACAAAGTAAGTTTTTAATTAATTATTTTATTCACACTGTGCAGAAATCTTACATTTAGGTAAATATCGTTTGTAAAAATATATTCAAACTGCATCAAAATTTAAAAGCTTACAGTCAAAATATTTATCATTTAGAAAAACTATTTCAAGAGAGAGAGAGAGAGAGTTGTAGAAAAAAATGCAAGTTGGAGTTAATGCGTCAGGTTTTGTTGAAAACCATAAATTTGTCTTTTGTTCATTGATAACTAAGTTGTTTATTTCACAATATTCCCTGAGAATCTTTAGCTTCCTGTTGAGGATGGATGCTCAGTCTGCTAGAATCTTAGGTCCTCTGCAAAAGCGAGGACACTGAATTCGTGTTGGTGAGAACTCGTGACTCCACTGACACCTTGACTAATAAAAAACGATACTTAGTGAGGCTTTGTTATAGTGGTTAATTAATATATTTATAAAACCAAAACTAATACCTTGTCTAGATAGCTTTGCTCAACGAGTATTGTGATTCACCATGTCAAAGGTTTGTTTGAAGTCAATGAAACAAACAGAGTTTTTTTTTATTTTTTTGTATAAAATGATTGAATGATTGTGTTGAGCATGAACACATGGTTGACACAGCTGCGATTACATCTAAAACCTGCCTGAAATTTGGACAGCAAGACATTGTCTTCAGCGCGCGAATAAAGTCTGCTATTTATTATATTTGTAAATATTTTAGTTATATCGTTTATGAGAGATTGCAGCGGTAATTGTCTGTGTAGATCATGCCACCTTTCTTCGGTAGCACAAATATTAAAATGCTGCTCCAATTCGCTGGTACGGTATTGTGGTGTAATATTTTGTTAAAAAGTAATGTTCGTGTGACAAGCCATTCTTGTGGTCAGTTTGTGAGTTGAAATTTTCGATAGAGAGAGAGGGGGTAACTGGGGATGTAAGATATACATTCTTTGTAAGTAGGTGTGCCAGGTTTTGAGATTAATCGCATTGGGGAGTCGGTTATGACTTTTCAGGTTACACTCAACTCCCGGCCAGTTTGCAAAGTCGGGACCGGCGACTCTCGACCTATTTGACAAACTATATTTCCCCATCATATTCCTATGTAAATTTACCTCTTTCATGAAAATTAGGCTTTATGTTTACATTTTCAATGAAAGTTTTTTATTGTTCTTCATTCTTTTTGTTTAATTAAAATTGTTACATAACCTTACACAATTAAAAATATCCACAAGAACATTAAGTTTATATTTTTATTTAATAACTGAAGTCAAACATTCGAATTTTTTAGTTATTGTGATATTCGAATTTGGCGCGATTTCACTTCACAGCTATTGGCTACTGAAAATTTGAAGTGGAAGGTTAGGGGGTCGAACAGTTGGCAAACAGGATAAGAAAAAATTGTCAAACATATCGAATGTGCAAACAGGCTGAATGCAAACTGGCCGGGAGTTGAGTGTATTTACTAGTTTACGAGTTTTTCGTAGAAGCAAGGGTGTTTACGTTTTCTGTGTGATAAGTGTTCTTTTTTTCTAAAATTAGTTTTTTGTATTTTGATACGCAGTCTAGCCAATGTTTTCTAATCTCTTCCATAAAAAAATTTTGCGTTTAATCTACTAGCGCTCTTCGGGCTAGATTTTCTGCTATACGGCAGTCTTTGTCTAACCACGAGTTTTTTCTTCTTTATTTTAATACTGCGGGGTTCGAAGTTGTTATGGCGTTTGACGACCATTTCGGAGTGAGTAGAAGGTTTTTTGGTAGCATCAATTGAAAAGTTACATTCGTTGATGTAATCCGGTAAAGGGGTGTTATTTTCAGAAAGATTGGTAAATGTCTGAAAATTGTGGTTTCCATTTTAAAGCGGGGATTAGGTCGGGTGCGAAATTTAGAGTAGGTAATTTGTGGTGTTTTTGTCAGAACTGATTTAAAAAATGATCGGGAAATGGGCAAAAAAGTTGACTATGTATTAACGGATACATCTAGGACTTTATTTATGGTTAAGAAATCACACTGAATTAAGTCTATTACGCTAGAATCCAAATGGTTACTGAATGTAAACCAAACAGAAAAATGTTAAATGAAACTTTGATGTCTTGGGTAAAACTTTAGAGTGACGGGCAAATTTAAGAATGTTCTTTATTGGTTTTTAAACTTGAGACGATTTTTGAAATTACTTGAAACAAAAAGATAATTTATTAGCAGATTTTTAATCTATATTTTGTTATTTTTTATAAAATTCATATAGTAAATAAAAATATGTAAATCGTAGGCAAAATTGGGCAAAATGATCCACAGTTATATCTTTTAATTCGCACATGGGGGTGATGCAACTTGAAATTTTCAAAATGTTTGAATTTTTTATTCATGTCGTTATAAGAGGTGAGCAATAAAAATTCCAATAAATGGGCAACGTTTTGAGCTGAAATAAAGCCAAAAATTCGCATTTGGTTGAACCTTCTGCGCACACCTAAAATTTTACTTTTGCAGTTTTCTTTTATTTTATTGCAAAATTTTAATTTTTTTTACTTTTTAGTCCAGTTTTTTTGATGTGTAAACATCTTTAGGAAGACTCCTCTTGTAAGCTTAATTTTTCATGCAGCATGAATGATTTTTCATAAAGATATTCATATAATTGTTTACCTAAAATCTTTATTATGAATAGTGTAACTTTAAAAATTTATTCTTTATATTAGCTACTACATGGATTATAGAAAAAAATAACAGTTTTTTATTTTCAGTTCAACTTCTACAAAAATGTCAAAAAGAAATTCCTATATAATCAACGGGTGCGATACTCATACAACTGCTGTAGCTGTTGCAACTTTAGCTTTATGTATTGACATTAAATGTGGTGCATAGTAACTGACAATTGTCAATACTTGCTTCGATTTTTTAACGCACCTAATAAATATATTTTTAAATTATTCCCCACTTTAAATGAAATTACCACGAGGAATTTCTTCATAGATTGACATATCAAATCATTAAAAATAGGAATCATTGCATATTTACTACAATAAATTAACAATATGCAAATAAAATTATTATAAAATGTATTTTCTTATAAATAAAATTCCAGATTAAAATAACCGCACGGAAATTATGTATGGAAGTTTCGTATAGAATGTCTGTACCTGAAAGATAGTCAGTTGAAGGTATTTTCTCAGTTGGTCGCGGGCTATCATATATAATTTCCCTACGGTTATTTTAGTCCAGGATTTTGTTTATAACAATCAAATTTATACATATTTTATGTGCGTATTGTTAATTTATAGTAGTAAATATACAATGCTTATATTTATTGATTTAATATATCAAATCGGTAAATTTTAAAATAATATTTCTTTGTTCCAATTTGATATGTCAATCTATGTGGAAATTCCACGTGAAAATTTCATGTGGACTTTTCACATGGTATATCCGAATGAATATTTTAAATAGAGTTCATCAAATTTACTTTGTAGCAAACAAATGTCTAGTGCTTCTATAATACTGCTTTTGTTAATGACGTTTTAATTTATTAAGTTACAAGCTAAAATTAATGCTTATGATATCGATGAATAATAAATCAGTAAATCAATTATTGTTTGTCTGATTTATTCATTTAAAATTAAAAAAGTTGAATTATTTGTTTTTTCATCTCCAAACAATAAAAACATTAAAAAAGAGGGTTAAATATAGTTCTGAGTGTAGGCATACACCACTGAATGTATTAAATTATTTCTTGAAAAATTGCATTGCTATGAATGTTTGCATACTTGTATGTTTTCGCAATTATTTGTTAACAAATTTCAAAAAATTGGGAAATTAAGAATTTGAACCTTTTTTGTTGCCTTTACAACCTTCTAGTATAATTCTTAAGTATAGTAATTATTTAGTATAATAATTTTGCTGCAAATAAAACTAAGTTGAACGTCCTGCCAAAATGTCTTAAGCTGTTATACTATAAGGTCAATAAAACATTCTTAAGGTGATGCCGAACGGAAATTTGCTGTCTCTCTCACATTTTTAGTGATATTTCAAATTATTTCTTTATTTTTTAATTAATATTAGATGTTTTTACGACTGAATTTTAATATTAGGCATTTGATGAGTCTATTTTATAATTTTCAATTTTTAGTTTTAATTTCATCTATTTATATTGAAAATCATTTTTATTTATATTTTCTGTTAACTCGCGGATTTGCAAAGATTCAAACAGAAAATGTTTTTTCATTTTTTCCCAGGTTCTTACACAGGTATTCTTGATTTCAAAAGTTTTGCCGAACTATCTTTTGCTTTCTGCGTTGGGAATCGAACTCGAGTTTTCCAATTGCTGGTCGGACGCAAGAATATATTTTTACTCAATGTTTGTGAATTTATTTTTTTCAAAATTTATAATCTTTCTCTCACGGACGAAAATGAATTCTAAATATATATAATGTTTGTATTTCATAATTTAAAATGGAATAAAGAGAAAAAAGGCAGTTATTTTAAGACATATTTTGGCGTCTATTTTTTTGCATGAGTCGGTTGCATTTGTTTACTTCATACAGTGTGAACGTAGCTACACATTACCTAATCTTACCCAAAGCAGCAAAAGTTCGTGCGCTGCGTAAAATTTCGTTGCGTCGCATAAAATTACAATCGGCGCGAAAAATAGATACGAATATTTACTTATTTTTACGTGTCTTACAGTGATTACGAAATAATTCGTCATATTTCACGTAATTATTCGTCAAGCTCGTATTTTTTCGTGACATTCCACGTAAAAAGTCATGTAATTTTACATTTTTTTTCTAAGAGTGTACCTTGATTATAAATTTTTCTTTGTTTTTGGTGTCTTCTTAGTTTGTTCCATGGTGTGTTTGCCATTAAAATTCACCTTACAATTATTAGAATTTGTATACAGGCTTATTCCAACTGTCACATTCAGGTTGATAAGTATTTATTTTAATTAAGATGTTTATTGAAACATTTAAGTACATAATTTATATTCATGTAATAAATAGTTTAACTTATTAAATATAATCAAAATATCTAAAAAAAAATTATAAAATAACATATTATGAAAATTTATTCAATATAAAATTATAGAATTTTAAATATTTTAATAAAATTTTAATTTATACAAATTAAATAAAAAATTACAAATTAAATATTAATTTTAGATTTTAATGATATATAAAATTACACAAAGTTTATCATAGAAATGTTTCTTAAATTCTATCAATTCATTAGAAATTTTGATAGGTTTTCAACAGTTGAACCAACACTAGTAGTTCGCCTTCAAGAAATTAGTAAGATTTGTAGTAGTTAGATTCAATCCAGAGTTTGTATATTTCGATTAAAAAAAATTAAACTAGTTTTTTTACAATTGGAACTAGTTTAGAGTGTTTGAAGTTTAAATAGTAGAAAACTAACCTAGTTTTAGGTAAGTTTCATCTCGTTTATATTTACTTATGGTTTTCTTTAAGGGGACTTACTAGTTTGGTTTGACTACATTTTTCGTAAAAAAAAGGGCAGCTGATCAACAAAAAATTTTCCGATGCAACCTATTCCACAATAGCTTGATTGCTTAGAGATTTCAATCTTATTAATTTTTCACGATTTTTTACCCAAAAAGGTTTTATACCCGATTCATAAACCAGATTCAAACCCGATTGAATAACAATTTTTTTGAATTGGGCCAATCGATTTCTAGTAACTCGATTGTTTAGTTTAAAACCTGTATGAACATTTCAATTTTAAAAAGGAACGAATTTTTGCCATTGGTAGTTCTATTGTCTAAGTTCTACTATTACTTATAAAATAAGATACTTCAAAATTTGAGAAATCATTCAGTGGGGACTTTCTGTATTTTAATTTTAAGCCGTGTGGCAAGAAAAGAAAGAGGGTCTGAAAGAACCTGAAAATCTTTAAATAGGTTTTGCATTTGTGCAATCCAATTATTACATACTAAATTCGTTTTCTGATTCATTTTCATAAGGTTTAGAGTAGAAAAAAATCTGTTTTTTAAAATGTTGGTTATTATAAAACTTTTTTAATTCAAATCACTTTTTTTCATATTTTACAAAATCATCAGAAAGAAATTGCATATAAATTAATCAATATCTCAACGGGTAAATACTTTATAATTTTAATACTAACAAAGCATTATCGACTACTACTAGTTTCAATACCGACGAAAGGTATATCTTGTGAGCGCTTAATATTATCAGCTCTTATAAGAGAGCGGTAAATAAATGAGGTCGATAACACGGATCCCTTGTTATATTATCTACGACTGCGTAAACTTGTTTTATCTAAAAAGTATTCCCATTCAAAAATATAATCATGCAGATTTCAGAATGTTATTTTTAGAATAGTTGAAAATGTAAAGGTTTCACTGCGAAAAATCCTATCTTAGCAAGTCTGACATTCAGATTTATACTATAAATTGATCTGAATTTAAACGGTTAGAGGTTATCAGTGTAAGTTAATTCAGAACTTTTTTATTATAACTTTCATATTAAGAAAAAATCTTCAACTTAAAAGTGTTGCAGTCTTACAATAAGATTGAAAAAATGTTTGAATCATATGAAAAAATGTTTGATTCAGATGTTTCGGTAGTAAGACTTTAGAAGTTGTAAGATAAAAAGATTTGTGTAAGACTAAAGGCGCATTTAGTGATTTTTTTCGACGCTTTTACGCGAACGCTTCAACCAAAGCGTTCGCGTAATGTTTGCGCAAACTTGTTCGCGTAGACTTTGGCGTGTCAGCGTCAACTTCACGGCATTGCCAGCTGTCAACGTGTCGATGCTATCCTGCCGAAGATAATTTTTCGTATAAAAACGGTATAATTTAAAAGTGTTAATTCAAGAATAAGGGTAATGTACATTTTTATAACTTTGTTTGTTCTTTAAAGAGTTTCAAATTTCAAAATTTGAAGCTGCAAAATCATTTAAAAAATTGGATCGGCCAGATTTTATTAAAAAAATAAAATATATAAAAATATTTTTCATATCAATATTTTTTCATTTATTGTACATTGTTTGAAGGTTTTGTTAATAAATAATTCAGTTCTAACTTTTTATGTTAATATAACATTATATGTAACTTCAATTTGAACATTTTTATTATAATATTTAAGTACTCAAATTTGAGTTTGTTATTTTACAATTGGATTTGTCAAAGTTTAACGATTTATTAAAGTTATAACGATTAATCGTTATATCTTTGAAAAATCCTATAGAAAAAGGCAAACTCTAAATTTTTGACAAAACTAGGCGGGAAACAAGTAGTTGTAGAAATATTACATTTATAATTTTAAGATAAGTTTGCGCTTACTATAATACTGTAATTAATTCTTTTGTGTAGTTTTCTATTTATTCTTGTGATGATTATTTATATAGTAATTTTTATTAAAAATTAAAAAAACAAAATAAATCTTAAGTGACTACTAGTGCGTTGTAACTTACTGTATAACAACAAATATGTTAATATTCTTATATTAACAAGTTCAAGACTACATTGCAAAACTTTAATTACAGAAATTTTATAATAAAGTGATCGAGTAATAAATCTAAATATGTTTACTTTATTAACATCTTACCACTTTATAAGTTTCAAAATACTCTGGTGTTCCTTAATAAAAACATTGCACATTTTTGCAGTTTCGCTTAAAGATTGAAAAATAAAAAATATAATATTATATCAATAAGTCAATAAAAAATGCAACATGATCAATTTAACGTAGGTCAAATTTCAATCTACGATATTGTCAGCCAACGTTGGTCCAATATGGTTTTAAGATATACAAACGATGCTTGATTTTGATACTGTCCAACAACATTGGCTTGACATTGGATTAATATTGTCTATCAACATCGTCTAACGACATTGGCTTGACATAGGCTACACAATCAATTTAACATCAGCTCCACCTTAAACAACAACATGAGCTACCAAGATTGGCATAACCTCGTCTCAATTTTTAATTTCAGCTAATACTCGGCAATTTCTGCCTGGGCAAATATTAGACTAGCAAGTCCAATTATTGAACACACGTAGCAGTTAGAAACAACAACAGAAACGTCAAGAAAATGTTAAAAAAAGGAACCTTGTTATGGTCCTAGAGTAGCAGAATAAGTATCTTTTTAAAATAAAAAAATTAATGGCTGTTAACGAGCCCTAAAAAAATCTATGTTTTTTTTTGTCATTTTCGACGGATTTTTGTTAGAACCGAATAGATTATGAACTTTTTTTCTTGTTAATTCAACTTTGAAAAAAAATGTCTATTTTGCTAATAAAAATTATTCTAAAAAGTTATTATGCGGAAAATCATCACAAGGAAAATAAAAGATTTTGAAAAAATTCTGTTTTGATAAAAGTTATTACATCTATATGTGCCGTAGATCTAAGAATACGTAATCGTACAAATTTCCAAAAGTGAATCAAGATTTCTTACTAGTCGTATGCAAAATACAGTGATCTCAGACTCCCTTCGGGTATATAGAGTCTTGAAAGATTCTCCATCAAAGCCTGATGGCTCACAGTGACAGTTTTAGAACCTGGCGAGAATACTTTAATACGTTTCGTGCCGACCGATTCGACAGTGTCAATTTTTTGTGAATTGACATTATCGAAATGAAACAAATTAATTAAAAATGAATTTATAATAAATTATTGATATCTTAAAAGAAATATTCAGTTAAAAATGACTAACTTTTTGTCGGTGCGGAATTATTGATCGAGTACCAATCTGAACAACCGCGGTAATGTTCATCCAATATTAGCTGACGATGATTGGATAAGATATTAATTTAATACTAAAATACAAATTGTTGTAAGAGTGAAATCTCTTTCAGTTACAAACAGAAAAAGTTAATACACTAAATCGTGTAAACTCTAATTAATCATGAATTTCTTCTAACTTAATGTATATAAAAACCATTAATGACATTGCAATAAAATTTACTCTATTTTAAGATAGGTAAATTAGATTAGAAAATGTTCACTTATGAAAATAAGAAATTAAAAGTCGGAAAAGATCTTCTTTATAGCCAATAATTGATTTCGAACTTTCAGAGTAAAAACTGAACAAGCGAACCACAAGAATCAATGCTTTAATCATCCACAAAACGAGCACATGCAGATATCTAACAAATGCTCATAACACCTGAAAGTTTATTTTCATAAGTTCCTGTTGTACCTGGACAAACTTTCCTCTCATTGGCCGAACTTTATAGAGTACGTCTGATGCATACAGGTGTTAGGGTTAATCAAATTTAAGATTACGGTATATTAAACGTTCTCTCTCTTGTAAAACGAAAAATACATTAACAATATAATTAAATTATAATTAAAATAATTTTGAATAATTTTAACAAACGTAAATTATATTAATCTTATATATCAGTAAAAATAATTGAAATATATTTTAATTATTTTCAAATTATATTAATTATAATAAGCGGCCTAGTATAGTGCTTTAAGTGACTGGATTTGCATTCGAAACGTATAACGAGTTCGAAACTCGCTGGCGGTCACTTTGTCCTGGTTTTCGTGGTTTCCTTGCCAGAACGCAAATGCGGAGAGTGGTTCCCCTAAAAATCGGGCCTCGACCCATGCTACCTTTCCCCTCTCTACCCACCTTTTCTTTAAATATTTTTCAAGTGTATGTCTAATATTTTCTATGCTTCCCCCCCCCCCCCCCCCCCCCCCCC
>JABFPM010004621.1:0-12366 GCA_022817325.1 Idris sp. 1 HC-2018 | reverse complement strand
CTTTCACCCGATGCTAATAAAAAAAAAGTTGGACCAAACGGACAATTAATTTGTCTTTTACTTTTGTTATGTTGAAGTGGCCGCAAAATGCACGCATTTTTATTCAATTAAAAGTTACGAGAAACGTTTCGTCGTTCAACTTTTTGCCAGCTATTTTGGCAGGACGCGAAAAATTTAATGAGAAAAGTTACGCGAACACAATTCCCGCCTTACTGTCCTTTTTTCCCCTACTTTTTTATCATTCCATTTTGTTTGTTTACAGGATAATTCAATTTGATGGCTAATTTATTAATTACAATAATGATTGCTGCGTTCAAATATTTATCGTGGGATGCAAGACTTGATAGCAAATGTTTTGAAAAGATAAGTGTATTTGAGATAATCGAAATTTAATGGCTGTTGAATTTGTTTAGCCAATGTAGAAAGCTATATCTTAATAGACTGCTTTCGCGAGCGCTATCAATTTAATATTTAGTTTTCGTAATACCTTATTTGCCATTTGCGCCGACGATTTATTACTCTTTTGTGCATTTGCAGTTATTACACTTTTCCGTTGTCGATAATGTCGATGATTATTTATGTAATATTTTATTTCACGATGATGAGGGAGCGATCGTGGATTTTTCATTGTGAAATAGAGGTGAAATTCATAGGACATTAGCTCATGATTTTGACTCTTGTGATAGATTTATAATCACGCTTTATTGAAAATTATTATTTATTTTGTGCCTTTAAAACCCTGTTAAATTTATTAACAAAGTATATTTTCAATTAAACTTTTTTTTAATTAAAATTGTTAGATCTTTTGATATGATTGCTTTTTTGAAAAGTAATACTCGTTTTTACCTGTTTATTTTTACTGTTTTAATTAAAAGGTTAATTCTTGAGCTTGAAATATAAACAGAATACTTTCATTACTTTCTTGTCATAAACATTATGACATATTTTAGGAAAATATACCTATACAATAAAATAATAATCTGAGAGCTGTTAACAAATGTAATAAGCATAAAATTAAACTTTTGGGTTAGAGAAATTGATAAGAGCTGTAATTTATGATCGAAGGTGAATTAAAAAATGAACAACAAAAATTGTATATATATGCAAAACTTATATCTAGGATACTTTCTTCTGCCCAAGTTCACACGAATGTTTCAATGTATGTTTTAAAATGTTGAGAGGTGATAGGTTAAGAGCTTTTTACGCAGAAAGTGAAAATTATTTGACGTTTCTTTCAATCACAAATTTAGAATTTTGTTAAAAATGAAGAACTCATTAAAAAAGTTCTAAATGTTTTTGGAACTCCTGACAGATATAAATTTCATAATAAAAAGTGTAAAATCAGTAATTCTTTTTTTAAAATAAAATAATAAACGTGCTTCCAGTAGATTTACGTTTTATTATTCTATTTTAAAACTAAAATACTCTATTATTTGTGAATTTTAAATTTCATTTCAACATTTGATTTTATTGTAAAAATTAACACTGATTTTAATATCGAAACAATTATTCTTTCAGTAAATGACTCTTTTTAATCTTTAATTATTTCAACAAAAAACTTTGCTCTCAAAAATTTTTCATTAAAAAACGTGTCACGTTTGATGTTTTCATACAAAGAAGTCTTTTATCTTTTCTTTGTGTATACCTATAATGTTAAATAAAAAGGATAAGATGTTATTCTTTTTTTGTTATTTTTCAATTAAACTTTTGTGTTTTTTTAAAAAAAGAAGATGCTTACCGATCATAAGAAGTGCGACCGCGATGTGATCGCGGCCGGTCGCCCGGAGCGCTCCGAGCAGTGCCCCGGCCCCGGCGCAAACGAGGCCCCCTACGCCCACGCCGAGAATGGACCAGCGTACCGGCGGTGATCCCAATCCGCAGCATTGCTTTGGCACTGCGTCCCTGCAACAAACCATCACCTAAGAACACCGACCTACTGACACACACTCGGCAAACTCGTATCACCACGAGAAAGGTGATCCTTTCTGCCTGTTGGACGTATCCCACAGGTCTTTCTTAAAAGAAAAAAAATGCGCGATGAAAACCGCTCGGTTTCGGAAAAGAAAAAAATCTCCCGGAGAAAGCTCCCTCTTTCTAATTTTACACTCTAATTCAGTTGTCGTCGTCTTTAAAAACAAGTTAATTACTTCCTTCGAATTTTCATATTTAAAAATGGAAAGCAGGGGTATATAGGGACATTTCTCAATATTTTTCATACAAATTGTTACCACTAAAAGTTGACCGTCGAACTAAAGTCACCAGTGGCGCTGATATTCATTCAGGCGCTCCTGATGGAAAGCAACATTTACAAATGGAAGGCACTTTTCCTGAAATTTCTAAACATCATTCAATTGTTTCTGGCCAAATTACTCGTAATATAGTGTGGAGGTCCAAGTTTTTTGTATTCCTTTTATTTTATTAGATAATTGGTGAAAGTTTGTGCAAAAAGTTGGCAACTTAACTGTAATATTGAGATAAAGTTTGTAAAAGTTGTAAGTTGTATTTTCAGTTATTCTTTTTGTTTAGTCAGATGTTATAATTCTTTATAAATTAAATAACAGATAAAATTGAAAGTTTTTGTTTTTTTTTTTTGGGAAAAAAGGAAATTAGAAAGAATTAATTTGTGTTAATTTTTTCGTTTGTCTTTAAAACACGATGTAATTCACTTTGGATGAAATTAATATACGTAAATGAAGATAATATTTGGTGCAATTAGCTTTCTTCAGAAATCTCAATAAAATGTTTATTGCACATAATTTCATTTGGTGCAATGAAATATGTTTGTTCCTAATTTTCATATTTGTATTAATGAAAGTGTAACCGTTCTCATAAACCTACATTTTAAGCTGAAAATACATAATCACTTATTATTTTATTTCATAGAACACGTTATTATGATTGAATTATGCAAATGAGATTGTAACGAAGAATATCCTTGGCAAATGAGCTAAGAATGGCAAAACAATGATTGCGCTTAATAAATAATTTGACTCGAACATAAATGGAAACTCCTGTAAAAATGCTGATAATAATAATACCGTGATTCATTTTCTTTGTAGTTTCTTTATTTTATGTTTTCAGTCGTGAACAGAAGTACTGAAAACACTTAAGCGCAAAACTTAGTTAATTGAAGTAAAAGAATTTTCATTTTGAACTTGGCTAATAAAATGGACAAAAGCAACACAACAATATAAATAGATTTCAAATAAGATAACAAAAGAGGAATAGTTAAACAAGTGATTTCGTATAAAACATGTATTATTTTTAAACTTAATTTTGTTACAAAAAATAAAATTAATTTGTTAGA
This sequence comes from Idris sp. 1 HC-2018, assembly GCA_022817325.1. Taxonomy (NCBI): domain Eukaryota; kingdom Metazoa; phylum Arthropoda; class Insecta; order Hymenoptera; family Scelionidae; genus Idris; species Idris sp. 1 HC-2018. The sequence continues at coordinate 9,059 of JABFPM010004621.1, read as the reverse complement.
TATTAAGAGAATGGTAAATACCAGTTTTCTAAAATAAATTAATAGTTTAATTTAATGTACTTTGTGAGGAAATAATTGGCGTTCTTTGTCACTGAGAGAACATTTCTGCATTTTGAAAATCGATTTTCGTATAATCGTTAGCTTGAATAACTTACCCGAAAATATTGTTTAGGTTAACTGTCAACAAATTTTCGGGCAACTATTCAGCCCAAATATTAACTACACATAACAAAATCTCTAAATCTGAGGGAAAACGAAATTTTAATCATTTTAATACTCAAAATGAGAGATATTTTATGAATACATATTGACTTGATATAATTAACGAAATTTCAAAAAATATTGACCTACATTGCTTGTCTATTTCATGTATAATTGAACTATTTTTATTATTGAAAGCGTGGTTTTTTGCTTTGAAAAAAATGTTGTAAACTCAATTTTCACTAGACTTTTTAATCATCAAAATAAGTAAATTATTAACACGTATGGAATGAGACAGAAAATTGGAAAAAAGGCTACGACTATTGTTAATAATAAAAAAGTTTAAACACAGAGATAAAAATGTTTTTTACTGAAATAGTGACATCCGCCGACACAATAATACATAAAGCAGCCTTCATCATGTATCAGAAGAGTAAAAAAAAACGTAATGCATTTCGCGTCAATGAAGTTTCAACGAGGCCAGTTGTGCTACGCAAAAGTTGAGCGGCATAAAAAAACAAAAGACAACAACAAACCGTCTTTAACGGAAGTTCCGTATTAATCGTGCAGCCAACTACGAAGACAAATCGCGGAGAAGAAAGCGAACCAGCGCTCTTCTCACCTGCTTTTTCTTTCACAACATTTCCATGGTTTATTGAGTCCCGCAAACATCGGTGTGTTCTTTCTCTTTGCGCCGAGTTTTTCAAATCAAAATGTATACTAATGTATTTAGTTTGAGACTCAAGGCGAACGTTTCAATTATTCTTATAACGCCTCGTAAAATTCGAAGCAACATTGAAAGTTAAATTAAGTCGAAATGAAATTTAGTGAGTTCATTTGTATGTATAATTTCAAATTACGCACCGTTTTCAATTCGACTTGAGTTAGGTTTATGATTGCTGCATGACGGCGATTAAATTGCTTTTTAAAAGTGTAATTTAATATTGAAATGCGTTTTTGAATTAGAAGAAAAAAAGAAACTAATTTTGTCAGAAAATAGCGTAAATGAAGTTCAAAGAAAACCCACTTTTTTACGTCAATTTTTTTTGTTAAAGAATTTTCAAACCAAAAATGGTCAAACTTTGATTTTTCGTAACAGAGTCTTTCAGTTTACTTTGTAACAGAAAACTTTCAAAGAAGTTGAAAATGTATACTTTGCCTTGATGTGGAACTAATGCGCTCTTTTTTTATTCTAACTTTTGTTTCAGCATAGTGCTTATTATATTCTGTAAATTTTTCATGTCAAATTTACTAATTTCTTTGCTGATAATTAATTTGTATTTATTTTTTTAAGTAGTAGTAGTAGTGTAGAATTATTTTTTTAAAATGTATCTAATTTAAAATTAATCTAATCAGCCTAATATAAGTTGTCGATACAAGATAACTTATGACTCACTTTTTGTCCCTCGGGACAAAAAAATAGCTAGAAATGATTAAATTTTTTTTCGTCCATAGGCAAAAAGCATTAATTTTCGCCACGATGTATACGCTTCGACTGACAAAGATTAATGTTAGGCTGTTGATATATTTTTTTACTTACTTTGGGGGCGGATCCCGATACGCCCTATGACTCATTATACCCCGTTATTTTCTAATATTCGCAGTTGGTGATGATTATACAATCATTACAGAATCCTTATCTCGAGTTTAAAGCCTTTATTAAGATGTTTTTGTTTTAAACGAATTAAGGACACAGGAAAGTACGTTTAATGACCTTTTTTATTGTGCTCTACACGTCCGGAGAAAGTGAATCATTTTCTTTTAGTTTTTTTTCGTATAAATATATGTACATGACTATGATTTGTAATTAAGCTATCATTGTACAATAAATGATAAATATAATTTAAACATTCTGAGAATGTTCATAAATTTTTCATCGTTCTGATTTATGATACAGAAAAAACCTTATTTTAATGTTGAAAGAAAGTTAAAATAATGTGCAAATTTATTTAAAGATGTTTTATATATATTCTCGATGCCAAAAGTTAGTCAAATCAAAAAAACTACCTTATTTTGTATATAAAATTGTCTACAAATATTCTAAATTTTATTATGATGAAAAGTAGATTCATTGAATCTTTATGTAAACAATTTACATATTTTTAATTGTATCAATTAAAACAAAGTTTATGTTTGAAGAAAGATTGTTGACATAAGAAATTTCACGGAATCGCATTATTAATAAAATCTTTAATTACAGACATATACCAAAAAATTTTGTTATACAATAAAAAATATTATTGCAATATGTCTTGCAGTTTAAAAAAATATAGAAAAGAATTATGACTTGACAATTTTATAACCTATAAAAATTGTGAATATAAATACATAAAAAAATGAACAACATTAAAAAAGATACAATTTTCATTACACTGTTTTATAATATATAATAACAAATAAGTTATAAAGAAAATGAGATCAAAATAAAAAAAAAAAATGTAAAAATAAATTAATTTAAAAGTTTAAATAACTTCCAAAAGATAGGTATGGTATTTTACTTGACTAGTGGACACAGCAGAGGCTTTTCCCACCGAGTGAGAAAGCCTCTGCTACGTCCAGTAGTTGAGTAAATTTATTTTCCTTACGAGAGTGGGAAAAGAAATTACTTTTACCGCACGTGTAAGGAAAATAACCTTTATGTCACAGAGGTCCTTATAAACCATATTAAACTATATCTACGTACTTTCTACAACAAAATTGGATTTATAATATATAATTTTATGTTTTGTCATACATTCTTAAATCTGAATAACTTTCCAAATTTATCATTGATTTAAATACAAATATATGTAAATTAACAAAAAATTAAAGATTGATAATTTTTGAATAATTTGGTCTCTTCAATAGAGCGTACTACGGTAGGACTGCCTTACGAATATACATTCACTACTGACATGCAATTTAATTTAATTTTATTTTATTGTAGGATAACAATAAATTTTATTGTCTTTTCGGGACGATAAAAGTGCGACGCGCTTACATTCGCTGTAATGGATGGCCTGTACATATTGACGGCGCGGAAACGAGACTAATAATGTTGCGCGTAAAAAACACCCCAAGGCAAAGCAAACAAAAGTCTTGCAGACCTTCGTAAGCGCAAGAGTCGATGCTGGCGAAAATTGTCGATGCGTCCTTCGGCGTCCGCGATCGAGCTAGAAAATGCGTATTAAATTACTCGTTTGCCGTATATATCGACGTCATAATGAGTCGCAGATATGTTCATATTAAAGTTACCTCCAGATGGTGTGCAATTTAATGACTAGACTAATTAAAGTACAATTTGTTGGGAATCCCGACTTTTGCTCCGCCATTATCATTGCTTATTATTTGCCGATATTTATTGGGTGGAGTCGTGCCTTTCTTTTTTCATGATTATTTTTACAAAGCGATTCGGTGAATGACCGGAGAAGTGGCTTTATACAATGAAAATCGTTTATCGCGCAAATATTTATATCAAACTGTTCTTTTTTTTATTGAGGTAGTGATTCCCTATCAAAAAAGAGAGAGGGTAAATTGGTGTAGATTATTATTAGTGGGAAGTGTTGGTATCTTGATTATGAGGGGCATTTTTATGAGATGTAAAAATAGGGGAGAAACGTGAACCTTGGGACAGCTTCTATTAAGGATACGTGAACTTTGCACGAAAAAAATTAATGATTGAGCTATAAAGTTGCTACGCATTATTATGTGCAGTAAACTTTTTTTTCTCTCTTTTCCGACGATATTTTCCTTATTTGATATACTATATCTCATCCAAAATTATTACTGATAAATAGAAGTTGTATTTTCAGACTTTTTGTTGCTTAAATTTATTTCCTGAAATAATTTTTGTCTCGAAATAGTTTATCACTTGAAAATAAATTATTTCTCGAAATAATTTATCTAGGTGGTCTCTGCTCACTTACGACCAAATGCATTAAAAGTTCGAAAAGCCGAATCGGACGGTCGAGTGACTCAACACAGTGACAATGTCCTCGTGGTGCGTTTGACTCGAGGGGACATCTCACGTGGAACATTATATATGTTGTACGGACGTATTTTTGATTGGATTTTTTCCACAACGATGCGCTTCAATAACGCCGCTAGTGTCTAGCAATCGAGTCCCCAGGGAAAAAAGTGAAATCGACGAGAACTCGTCATTCCGAGAGGATGCTGCAACTATACTTTAACACCGGCGAAACTTAAACACGAACACTCCCGAGCACTTTCAAATTTTATTGATCTTTATTCTTATTATTATACTTATTTAAATGGCTTCGGTGTACAGTGCTTTGTCATGACGAATATCGCTTTCAATTTATAACGTCTGAGTGAGACAAAGTATTTTATAATCAAATATCTTTTCAACCAAATTTAATTTGTTTAAGTTAATTTTTTTTGAAATAAGTTGTGCGTAATTTTATTTTGTTTAAACTAATAAATCTAAAAATTAAATTGCTTTTAAACAAGTTTCAAAAAGTTAATCCTTTTATTAAAATATATTTTTACACTAACAAAACAATGAAAATAAAGTTTAATTGATATTTATTTTAAATTAAATAAAATCAAAACTGAAACAAATTTTATTTTAAAAATATAAAAAATAAGTATAACCTAAATCTTCTTATATCAGACACAAAAAAAAGTTATTTTATATATATTTAATGTTAAATCAAAAGTATTATAGTTCAAACAGTATTCATCTTTACACGTGATTATTAAAAGTGCGCGACATGAAATTTGGATAACGTGAAAAAGATAAAATGATTCAACTCCTAATTCAGCCTTGGCAACGACTTCGAACGTATTATTTTCCTTTTGCTCGCACTATTTCTCATACTTTTGCGTCTATATATCCTTACCAACTGTCTCTCGCGAATTTACGAGCGCAATCCTTTTTGTTGTAAAATTAGGACGCGCTTCTCTCGGCAAATAGTGCCAGTGAATATTCAACGAAAATCAAGCGCCCCACACGTGACGGAAATTCGATATTAAAACACACACACACACCGCAGTCAACGAAAACACTTTTCTTGTCGTTTCATCGCTTGAACGAAAAATTATCGACAAATTTGTTTTTTGTTTTTTTTAACACACCCTGTTATATTTATTAGCATGCGTCAGTAAATTGAACGTAAATTATGTTTTATTAAGCCTTTAAGTAAAGTGAAAATATTAGTTAGAATATAATAATTTACGGCTATGCAGAGAGAAAGAGAGAGTGATAAAGCAAAATCATACAATAAAATGTTGTTGTATACTAATTCGTTTGTGTGATTAAAAGCTTAATTTTAAAGCAGATGTTTGTTGATTTTAAAAACAGTTATCCAGGTAAAAAATTCTCTGCTGATGCTCGTTATTTTTAAGTAAGAACTTTTAATGATGACATTATGATTTAGAGTTTTTATTCTGATAATGCTACGCTTATTGCAATTTTTTTACTAAAAACTGTTGAGTTATGTACTATATATTAATCTAGCAAACAGGATTTTGAGTCCATTTAATCAAATGAAAAGTTTTACTCATAAAAATTATTTTATAGTGTGGTTTTTTCAATAAAAAAGTAATAATTAAAACTTTTTTCTCTTTTAGTGGCGAGAATAATTTAATTGGTAAATTGATAGTTAATTTTGAAACATTTTTTTCATACTAAAATGAGTGCAAATTATTTAAGCATATAGATGTCGCCGTTTATGTATACGAATACATTAAATTAGTTTTACAACTAGCTCATTATTATGACCAGTTTAATAACAAAATTCATAAACTCCAAAAATTACTTTGACCTTATTTTCGCTGTTGATAATATAACTAAACATGTTTAATAATCTCGTTTTTAAAGTGAGTGTTCCATGCATAATTAGGATTATTGTCATAATATCATACAAGTGTATCATTTACCTATTTTTTTCTTGTTTAATAATAATAATGTCATATAAATTCGTTACACTTTTGAAAAGTTTCTAAAATAATAAAAATCCTATAATTATTCCACGTCGAGTTTATTTTAACTTTTTCTTTTTATTAAAATGAAAATTCCATTTGTATGCCAACCCTGCTATTACGCTTTTTTTTTCTTCAATTTAATAAATATTAAAAGTCAGTTGAAATAAATGAATATATATTATTTCTAATAAAGCCTTTAAAAGACCGAGCAAACAATTTCAACAACCTAATGCCGGCTGTAACGTTAAATATAATGAGAATTAGCTTGTATTCGCACATCGAAATTCATGAAAAAGGTATGTATATATGTATCGTTACTTTAGAATAATGAAAACGATTTATCAAGCGCAACAAAAATTCTTTGAAGACTGAATTTGAATTTTAAATAAGCGCCAATTTTTCGCTAATAATCGAGTTTCGAATATTTGCTACCGTACGGGAAATAAAAAAATAAAACTACACTCACATCGACTTGGGCAAACAGAGTTCTTTCAGCAATTTTGTGCGTTTTTTCACTTCTGCACTCTCTAATCCACGCACCGTCGAAATAACTCGACGATTCGCAAAGACGATTGCCGGAAATTTTGCAGTACAAAATTGCCGCAATTTATGGTCGCGCAAATACTGGCTTAGACGCGCCAAAAGTGTCACTTTCGAAGCTACTCGTGTCATTTAATCCGCGCTATTCGGCCGAAGTTAACTGGGGCAAGTTTAACTGCACAAAATATAAAGCTCTTCTCTGCCGCAGTAATTGTGTTTTTCAACAAAACGAGAATCCTGCGCCAAAAAACAAAACGACGAAAAATAGAAAAACCAAAAAAAAAAAAAAAAAGAAAACGAAGACGAACTCGCTTGGGTTTTTCAATTAAAATTGTTTTCGGAAGACTTCTTTATTGATGTAATAGAATGTAATATTCAACTGGCTCTTCTGTTTTTTTGTTTGTCCGGAAGAATGTTTTTGAGTGTTGTTTTTCAGAGAGATCAAATTATTTGTTTTGTGTTATTGATATTACCAGTGATGACTTACGTACCTACTGCAGTTTATATAATTATGAAGTAAATTATGTATTCCTTAATAATTGTGCGTTTTTGCAACTGATCGACATTATTTCGTGATAGATTTTATTGGCCAAGTTAAACTGAAATTTGTGCAATAAAATTTTACATTACAAAAAACTCTTTCTATTTGAATTGCTCCTTGTAAAAAATAAGTTAAATAAAAATTTGCAATTGTATGTAAATCTAAATTGACTGTAATAGATTTTTCGAATAATATATTCGAAATGCAAAAATATAAAGCATATTCCCTTTTTTTAGTCATTAAGAATATTTTTTTATTTGAAAAATGATATTCTAGTGCCAAGTAGGTTTTTATTTTCTTTTTTTATTTTTCGTAAATTGATATATTTGGTGCTCAACGCGAAATACTTTATAATGGAAGGCATAACGAAATCCGGTTGATGGAAAAGTTTAAATTGGTAAAACATGCACGAATCCACGCAAAATAAATATAAAATCATATTTCAAAGTTTGTCGGATAAATAAATGAACGAATGAGTTGCAGAAATGAAGAATTATTTGATATGTTTGATCGTTTAAAGAGAATTGAAGCAAGCGAACGATTTTTATTTGAAATTTATTTAGTTGCCTGTATACGATTATACACTGCGCGATTCACAAACTACAATAATTATTCCAAATACATATCTATGCATAAAAGCGAAGAAATATCCAGTAAGTTATTTATTTTATAATAATGATCATCGAAGGTGTCTTTCTAGTGAATTCATTTCATTGACTAAATTAAAATTTAAAATAAACATATTGTTATTTTCTACTTTATATAAAAATACAATCGAACGGTTCTTTATCATTCGTTGTTTCTAATTTGAAAATTTCAACTTTTCTGCAGTAAAATTGTTGTCATTTCTTTTGTACTAAAATATTGTTTTTAAAACATTTCGTTCTTTTTCAATTAAGTTGAAATTCAATTTAAAAAATGAAAATTTTCAATCATGAAAAGTTTCTAATTTTGTTGCAGCAGATACGACGATTCATCCTATTAATTCTAATTAAGAAACTAAAATTATTATAAAGCTTCGTCCCAATTCGCCAACTTCCTTATCGAGAATTCGATTTAAAATGTTTCTGCAAAATTTGTCGACACTTATTAGTTATATTTTCAAAGCTCACGTCATCTATATATTTTTTAAGAATTCTCAAAAAATAATCATTTCTATATTGAAAGTAGAGAAAAGTCTTTTCTGAATTTATCATGTCTTATTAACGTCATACTACTGATTTTAATTTCAAATTTCAATTTGTGAATTATTATAGTAAATGGGTGAAATTATTTTGACGGCAATCATTTATTTTAAAATCCTTTATTTAATTAACGGTAAATAAAAATGTAATCATGCAATTAAAGTCGTTTGTTTCTTTGATATATACAAATTAAAAATAAATAACTTTTTCAGAACATTTTCACCACCGAAACTATAATTAAAAAGTTTCTTTTTATAAATGTTAATATTAAAAAGAAAATTTTTCCTGATAATTTTTCGTTTTTATTCAATTTTTCGCATTGTAAGGAAAACATAAAAGTACACAAAAAAAACTACTTTTTCGAATCCATATTTGATATGGCATTTTTCGCTGAAACTCGTATAGTTATAGTTTAATAAACTGTACGAAATCGGTTGTAACCTAATAGATCCATTGAAAAGACTAATGCAGATTTTTATTTGATAACTACGGGGTTTAGAAACTAGGTTTTAAGTTTCGCGTGAACTTTCTTAATACGCGGTTACAAGTGGCGATGATTATGAAAGTTGGTTCAAGAATGCAAGGCAGTGCAAAAAAACCTTCCTTTTGCTAGGTGAATTTGAAAATATTGATGTGCTCGTTAAAAAACACCGAAAATTTTTTAATTG
>JABFPM010004620.1:0-12368 GCA_022817325.1 Idris sp. 1 HC-2018 | reverse complement strand
ATTTTTTCAGGTAAATATTTTCCATAGTTTTGCTAACGAGAAGTACACGTACCGTGGCTCTCGATGAGATATTTACAAATCGTGAAACTCATTTTTTAAATATATTTTATTTTTTAATTTTTATTTAATGAATTACATTTGAATCTTTACATAGTTATCTATGTTTAGATTTTTTTCATTTTTTATTGATAACGTTCTAAATAACATAATAAAAATATATCAATAATAATTGTTTAATCTGTTTTAAATTGAAAAAATAATTAAAACTTTAGTTTTTAGAGTTTTTATATTCTGAAATGTTCTTGATATTAGAAGTTGCGGTTAAAACATTATTTTTATCATATGAATTAAATTTCTTAATCTAATTGAAACAATGACGTGTATCATTTTTGTTAATTATTTTGGAGAGAAAGTTAAATTCAAGTTAATAATTGAGCATTGTTTTGTATATTTACTTATATCATAAAGACACCTAACTCTCACTACTTGTGGTTTTCTTCTGAGGTTACGACCTTAGGTCTAAACATATAAGATGCATTTAAAACTACTTTATACTTGTCAAAGTCACCTAACTTTTCTCTTTGAATATTTATTTCAAATTATAATAATAAAATGTTGAAAAAAATAATTTTCTCAAATTATGAAATTGTGTTATATTTGTGAACAAAACAAAATTCTTATTAGAATGTAATCATCAACAAAAAACAGATTTATTTTTAAAATTATATATTGTTTCTATTTGTAATATATATATCTTCTCAAAAAGTAATAAATTTTTAATTTTGTATATGAATTTTATTTTGGTCGGTTTAAAATAAATATCAAGAAAAATGCAACAATAAAAATGGATAAGATCAATTTGAATCAAAATTGGAACTCCAAAATTTGCAAATTAGTTCGTAATAAAACATTGTCTGTAACAAAATTGTTTAAGCATAAATATTTAGCTAATATTTAGCCGAAATAGATGAAACGTTTGATTAAAATATTGATAACATTTTTTTGGCTCAAGCTAAGTTAAAAAAGAATTAATAAAAAATATATATGGAACATTCTTTGTGAGTGTTTCATTTAAAAATTAAAAATGCTTGAAATAATTTTTTTCGGAAACTACATTGAAAATAAGGAGACACGTTTTATTGTTTGTTTTTATTTTATATGCGAAATCACAGAAATATGATTTTTGAGGTAGCCGCAACTCTTAAAAGCGATTTTCTCAATAACTACCTGATGTACGAAAATGACGGGTACTCTTTTGAAATGTTTTTTTCTGAACTTTTGAAATATGAAACTTAAAATTTGTTTAAACAATTAGAAATTGTTTAACATTGAAAATTAAATAAAAAAACTCGTTTTTGCAAAGATCGATATTTTTTTCACTTTTTTTGAACCAAAATGTTATTGTTATTTATCCGTTAATATGTGGTTTAATTTTTTAAGTGGTATCTTGAACGGTTAAAGAGATATGAGAATTTATTCAAGGAACGGCGCGCTGAGCGCCGTGCGCTGTACGACTAGTCGAGCGAACGCTCACTTAACAATATTGCAATACGTTATGAATTAATTTTAATTTCTACAATGCTATTTAATAAACAATTTTTAATACAATTTTTTCTATTATACAATATATATTTATTCAATGAAATCAACCATTTTTATATTAACTATTTAGAAAAGATTCTTTTAAAATTAACGTGTTCAAATGAACTATATACATTTCAGCGCGCAGATAAATTTTTTCTCTAATTAAAATTGTCATTAACAAATTTTTATTAGAATTAAATTGCAAGAACATAGTATTGTTAATAAATAACTTCAAAAAAATGTTTACTTTCATTTCGTATTCACTAGTCAATTTATATTACGTTAATTTAGCCTATTCATTGAGAATTCTGAATAGACAAAAATTATTTGCGCGCTGAAATTTTTGTTATCATTTTGTTATTTCAATTGTTTCAAAATTGATCATTTATCTTTGTTGAACCAATAAAGATTAAAATAATAAACATTCACCTGTGTATTGACCCTAATGAGATCTTATATTCACTATGAATTTTTAATTAATTAGATAAACTAAGATATGAATACATAAATAAACAGATAATGATTAACATTTCTAGTTTTATTAACTTTTTTATATTTTCAATTATTTTCAGAGAAAAATAAAACAGTCAATTTTTTTAACTTTTAATTGTAAAGCTTTTGTTTTTTTGTATGGCAAAATTTAATATCTTATATATAGATATTTTAATTTATTACAACTCTTGCACAAAAAAAATTGGAATTATATACTGTTCTATATATTAATTTAGATACAATTTTCTTCTATTCATATTTTTTATTACATTTATTTTACTTCTTTTTTCCTGTTCTTTTCATATCAATATTTTGAAATGAACAAATAAGACATTTCTTTGTTAACACTAGTATTAATTCAGAAAAACACATCATTTATTAAAATTATTCTATATTTAAATGATATTTAACAAAGAGATTTTATCGCAATTAACTTTCAACTTAAATTACGCGTTACTTTTTATTTCAAACAAATCAGATTTTACTGTTTTCCTTGAGTTTTAATATGACAGCTAAGTTGTACCTCTAAAAATGAGTCATGTTATTTAACACTTCGTATCTGTAACTCCGTGAAACGCACTTACATGTTTGGATTCTTATTATTATTGCTGTGCGGCAATTGCGTAACTAACATTCAATGTTTCCGTCATGCACGACCAAGGCGCATTATACCTTCAATAGCATCCACAGAGTTGCTCTTTTTTTTAATAAGAAAAAGATATCGCATTCCGAAATAAAAAATATCAATTCAAAAAACGTGACACAGATTTCTCGCGTCAGCAAAAAGTCTGTTTGTAAAAGACCGAACACTTGTCACTGACAGTTTTCAGCAAAAATTCAACTTCCTCGACAATTATTTTATACTAATTACACACTTAATGATTATGTTTGTACAACTTTTTAGCTTCTGATAAATAAAATAATTGAAAATGAGAAAATCTATTCAAATAATAATTATTAATGAAACGTCTAATCGTGCGGTTTAATTGTTACCAACAGGCTCAACCGGTTCTAATTGATTATGAATTATTTAAAAGGAAGACAGTAATTAGTTATTTCCATTCTAACTTCAGTAAATCACAATTTCTTCTCTTTAAATGGTTATTTTTTTTGAATAATTAATTCCGATTTTCTTTTACAGGATCTGCCTTAAAATGTTGGCAGTGTTCTTCAGATATGAGCCCAGAGTGCGGTGATCCAATGAACAACACAGATCACCACAAACTCTTCCACACGAGAGATTGCGAATCAAGTATTTCTGCCTATGGTCCTTCCACTTATTCAGACCGAATGGTGTGCCGAAAACTCGTGCAGCGATGTAAATATTTAAAATCACTTTTTTTAATCATGCCACATACACTGTAAATAAAAATTTCAGTAAATTTACTTGATTCCATTAACAAGGAAATTTGCACTTTTTAGACTTAAAAATTACAATTTTATTGTTTTTTTTTATTTTAATTTTTCATGTTCTAAAAATGTGGATGTTCGAGAAAAATTACAGTTTTACTAGAAAAATGCAGTAAAATACAGTATTTTATCAAGCTAAACTTTATTTCGAAATATATATACTGGATTTTTGAAGTTCAACTTCAGTTTTTTTAGTAAATGTGCTGCAAAACGTACAGCAATTTGCAGTTTGTTTTTACAGTGTATATCACGTCATCAGCAATAAAAAAATCAGCTCGAAAATTAACTATGCTATCAAAAATTTGAATACATCGCTAACAAGATTAGTCTGAAAAAGCTGACAATTAGCGTTAAAGTTTTTAGCATCTCTTATTTTTGTACGTCGAATTTTTGTTAGCTTTCGTTATTTGTTGAGTGGATATATGAAACAAGACGTGGGAGGATTGTTCAATTTAACGAATGACGCATTCGATGTGACGGTGTTTGTTTCGCGTTAATAGACAAGATGGACCGTCTTTTGCAGCGGGTTTTTTTATTTCTCCAGATATGCGTGTATGTTCAAAAGACATCAGCGCGGCGTTTCATTTTGACATAATTCATGACTCACGGTCAGCACAGCAATTACGATAATTAGACGTCGTGGCAAGGTCGAAACCGCACCCACCATACTTCACAATAAACTGGATGCATACTTGTACAATATATTTTATATGAAAAATGATTATGACTTCATTCACTCGGAGGAATTATTCGACAAATGTGTTTATTTTTTGTCATTCGTTATATTTGGGTGATGACACATTTGTTGTCATGATTTACATTCGTTAGTAAAAATTATTTAAATAAATAATTTTCTGTTGAAAAAATGAATTAAAAAGTTGATATTTCATCAATTAAATACTACTTGCAGCACACGGTCAACGAGTAATCGTTAGGTCATGCTCGGTAATGACTCCTGATGAACTCGACAATTCTGATGGGAAATGCAGCTCAACGTCAACAGCTAGCCATATCACCGTCGAGTCTTGTGACATCTGTAGCACAGATCTCTGCAATGGGGCCACATCAATTTCCGGTTTATCGTTGCTTGGATTAAGCATAATAACTTTTTTGTCTTGCTACTATAATTTACTGAAATAAAACGCATTAACATTTTATAAGCAATAAATTGCAGTCGAATTAAAAATAAGTCTCTAATTGAGTAAAAATAATTTAAAAGCATTTTGCAATAATGCACAGACAATTCGAGACTACTTTTTAAAATTAAATTATATTTTACATTGTGATTGATTTTTGAATTTATAAAAATTTGCGTTAAGCAAATTAAATCATGTCAAAAGTTATTACTTATTTTTGGATAAAAAGTTTTGATAAAATAAATCTTACCATTTCTTCGTCTGATTATTAACCATCACTTATTATTTATAAGTAGCATAATATATATTCTATTAATATTATTATGCAGTTCGATGCAGTTATAATCTTAAAAGGATTATTGTTATTACATATTTATATGTTATATTTTATTATAATGAAATAAGTATTATGTAAATGCTGTATTATTATTTTTAATTTTGAATGCTGTAGAGTAACATATAATAGAGTGAAATATGTAAACACTTTTTTATAGAATTATTTAAAATAATCAGTTTTCTGCTATTATATCTGCTATTATTGTAGTTTATTTTTTGGTGAACATTTGATTTACATTTTATAAAAGAATTATAAATTGAAAATTATTGCAAAAAATATCTTATCAGAAATCCGTCCAATATGTAGACACTGAAGAAAAATTAATTGACAATTTTGTAATATAAATTGATATATAAACAGTATTAGGCTTTTTATTTTGTAACTCATATAAATAAGAATGATTATAATTCATTTTATTTTGTATTTACCTAAGTGAGTTTTAGACTAAAAAGTAATTTCAACACAACAACAAAGTATTTTTCATTAATTCAGATTTTATAAATCTTATGAAATTCATAAAAATAGTTATATCAACAAAATGTAATATAATTTTATTTTGATTATAAATACTGTACGAAGATTGAAAAACATTTATTGAAATATTTTATAAAAAATCTACTAAAATTCTGTTTTTAAGACAGTGAAGAAAAGGTCAAAGTGAAATTTATTTCGCGTTATTCACTTCTTTTCTATGTTTCAATACTTGCCATCATAATAATTTAAATGAATTGGATATATTATAAACGCTTTTATTTTTTATACAATAAAAAATGCAAACATTTATTTGTAATTCTAAAACAAAAAATGAATATTCATACACAAATGACTAATAGTTATATTAAAAGGATAAAAAAAACTTTTTTCATTGAATTTTAAAAATAAAACTTAATAAGAATATTATCTGGTTTTATTCACAATAAATTTACATTTGATCTTGTTGTTGATTACGAAGATTGGTCATAAGAAATTAGTTAATTTATTGTAATAGTTAAATGATTTGAGATAATATATTAAAGTAATTTGACATATATTTCCTTTTAGTACTGAAATTCTTATATTTGGCTCTCATAACGTTCTATAAAGTACACGCTGTTTCCCTAATTCCTCATCCATCAGTGACTTGGATCTGAATTCAATAGAATACGTTTAGAACAAAGGTTCGATATTTCAAGAGACTATCATTTTATCAATAGACGACGTAGATGGAATACATATTGCATACCTCAAGCATTTTATTTCTAAGAAAAAAAAGAGACGAAGTTTGTAAGTAGTAATTGAATTTTTGGTAACATTTTTTACTTATTGATTTAAGCGGTCCATTTATTATAAAAATTACAGAAAACCTATTTACAAATTTATATTACCGAAACCATTTCTTAAGTACGTATACAAATTTAAAGTTTTTGAAAATACTTTAAAACAAAAACACATTTGTGCATACATATAATATAAGCTGTTCGTTGAGATAAAAATTATAAAACAAAACGAAGTTGAAATAATCTTATTTTATTCAAAAAAATTTTAATAGAAAAGATAACAAATTTTGCATAATCAAGTTAAAGTTTGTATTATATTAATTAATAATTGATAAACGATATACCGAAAACTCATCCGAAATTATTTTACATACATATTTTGAATTTAAATTCACTACAAATTATTTTGTCAGTCCACTATTGCTATACAAATTCTATAAACTTATTCTAGATTGATTTATTTTTCACTTCAAGTCATCGTAAAAAAAATTTAATCTACAAATTGCACAACATTATGAAAAATTATTTTACAGCTTATTTTACGAAAGTTCATTTACAAACTATTATCTAAAGTTTCTAAGCTAGTTATACTTAAATCTTTTGAACAAGTTACTTTGCAACTATATAAATCGCTGTTGCAGTTTTCTATAATTAATATACAAGATTAATTTTATCTTATGACAAGAATGAATTTTACATGTTTTCAATTTGTAGTTTTGAAATAACAACAACAACAAAATAAAATAAATAAAATAAAATAATTAAAATAATATTTTAAATCATTTTAAAATCAATAAAAAAACATTTTTAGCTTTTCATAATAATGAATAAATTATTTTTGTTATAAAACATAATTTCTGAAGATTTTATTGTTAACAAGATAATATTTATTACCCAAATATTATGTTTAAAAAATGTTTTTAAAATATTATTTAGTTCGAAAAGTTTCTATAACATAATTATTGTTTTAAAAACTAGTACAAAAAATACATTATATTATTAACTAAAGATTCGTAAGATTCGGACTTAAAATTTAGAAATACTAAAATAAATGCGATCGCGGAAATGGTGTCTCCCGTTGAACTCGCATTGAAGAGCCTCAAAAAGCAGTGATATTTTGCGTTGTCAATTTACTTCTTATTTACAGACTTCTTATCCGCGGGATCACATCTACAAACGCAGCATGACGGAAAGAGGAACCAGTCCATAAATATGCCCTTACAATCATTGTCAGGATCATAAGCGAGCAATCTGTGCCATTTATATTTCTGCTCACAACCACAATCTCCGGAACAACGACTTGTTCGCGATTTCCTGAAATTGTGTCAAGTGTAAATTTTGCCATTTGAATGATTCGTTTGCTAAAAGCTTTATATATGCAAAATACCGATCGTTCTCATTGAGCGTTTGAAAAATTGTTCAAGTGATTGATTTAATCTACTGATAAGATGTTTTAAATTTTTTTTGCATCTTTAACAGACATCTAATTTTTAACATGTACTTGAAATTAATCAAAATGAATAATCATATTTAAAAATTAAAATTTTAATTTAATTTTAAAATTTTCAATAACACTGAAAACTGCAATAGTTTTATAGTTTTTCGGCATCCAATTCTTATACTTCAAGAAAATGGTATTGCGAACTATATAGTAGAGATTGCATTCGTAACACTCTTGCGAGTAAGTATAATATAAAATTGAAGTGCCTATCGTTTGATATTGCAAAGCGGAAAGATGTCAATAGTGCTTTTTCAATTTATTCTGCAGCTACAGAGAAAAAAGAATTTCGATAACAATATAACATTGAATTTGTACAAAATAAGTAAACTTTTTGGTAAACATAAGTAAATGTTTTTGCTAGCAAAAAAGCGGGTCATTTAATTTTGATATTCAAATTAAAAGATATAAGTCTTACGTGCAGACTTCTTGATGAATAGCTTGCTCAAAATGTTGAGTATTTACGATTGCTCGAACCTTTCCTGCACTGTTGCGAGACCAATAAGGCGTGACGATCTCAATTTTTGATTCACATACATCCGTTCTATATAAAAAAAAAGGTTTATGTGCACAAAATTGCAATACTATTTATTGTTTAAAAATAAAATTATAATTTTTGTTTAACAAAATTTACGGTACATACCTTCCAGTTTCTTCATTGACGTTATGATTTTTTGTGTCTTGACGCCTTTTCCTAATATGACTAAAATAAGAATCGCCAGCATGCACATACGAGTCGGGTTGTAAAGTGTCATGAAGTCTGGGGCCACCGTCCGGTAAATCATGCTCTTCAGCCATTCTCCGCCGACGTGTTGGTCGATTATGATCTGGAGACATTTCGAACTCTCCGTACATCCTTTTTATCAATGCCTTGTTTTCGTCTATAAATTGTTCTATACGATCTCTGTGAAATTTTATTATCGTCAATTCTCAAAAATAAAATAAAAATATTAAATAAATTATTTATTTATTGTATATTATTATAGTTTTATTTATTGTATATTATTATAATTTAGTGTTTGAAAATTTTCACAATGTGAAAAAATGATAAAATAAAGCTAGTATTTTATTAGATTTATTTATATGCCAACATTAAAATGGAAAAAATTAAATTTTTAAATTGTGAATCAAAACAATATAAATATTTATATATATTTTTTTCAATTTTGATGCAGAACAAAGTTTACTTACATGGGATAAGAATTTCCTGCGGTAGGACAGTACAACTGATGATTTTTCTTTATACAAGGTATTCCTTTGACTAAGTCTCCTCTTAGTTCAACTCCAAGAGCAACAGACAACGCTGTCCAGAGAAGCTGAAATTAGTGTGAGAAATAATTTGAACAGTTTCAGGAGAATCCTTTATCTGAGGCAACAAAAGTTACACAAATATAATTAAGTTGCTTACAGCTAAGTAAAATGTTAACTGGAGCAAATCTAATATTGGAGCACTCATTTTAAGTTAAGATACTTTGAAATTGTGTTTTTGATGTAAGTAAATATAGCAATTACAATTTTTTACAAAAAAGATTTTTTAAAAGATTTTTTATTGTGTAAAATT
The DNA here is from genome assembly GCA_022817325.1 of Idris sp. 1 HC-2018. Classification (NCBI taxonomy): domain Eukaryota; kingdom Metazoa; phylum Arthropoda; class Insecta; order Hymenoptera; family Scelionidae; genus Idris; species Idris sp. 1 HC-2018. Next base: position 3,094 of record JABFPM010004620.1, on the reverse strand, counting down.
TAGAATTTAAAGAGAATGATTTTAAATTAAAAATGTTTGCGTCATAAATGTTAAGTTCTATGAAATACAAGACGAGATTTAAAATAAATATTGAACTGAGATCTTCAAACAGTTTGTGTAAGTGAATGCTAAAGAGCTCAGAAAGCACAAATATTTTGGTGGAAATTACGAAATATAACATAATTTTTTTTAAAATAATTCAATTTAACGTATAATAATGAATTAAAATTCAAAATATATTTTACGATATATATAAAGGTATTCAAACTTTAATATAAAATTGATATCTCAAAAAAAAGAGTTCACTATTATGATTTTGTCAATAAATTCATCAGTAATTTAGATGTATTACAATTTTTTAAATCAATTTGTTACTAAATCATTAAAATAATTTAGAATTAAATATTACCAAATTTCAAATTTCAATCAAATTAAATTTAAAGAAAATAAAATTAGGTTATTTCGTACACGTACGTTCATAATTTAATAAGTTTTGATACTGTAGTGATATTCTATGTAGTTCATGTTCAATTTTGTTTCGTTTACTTCGTGTCTCTTGTATAAAACTTGACATGCCTTGAAATTGAATTTAAATATATGCATGCGTTGTTAATTTATAAATGTATGACTTTCAGTATAATATAATTAAAATTGCATCACTTTTTTTTGTTTAAAATTTAGAACTCATAAGACTAAACGTTTTAATTAAAATAAAATATCTTTCGTTTTAAGTTATTTCATGACGTTTGAAGCTATGTAAAAATATTTATTATTCAATCAATTAAGTTGTTTTAGAAACAAATAACAATAACCTACATCGAACCAACACAACATCTAGTAACCGCGTTAGATGACTGTAATAAATTTTGATAAAGTCTCAAAATTTAAAATAAAAATTTAACGTTAAAACTAATTATGTGTTGCAATCAATGCACTCGCGGACAAAGCTAGCCTTTCAACGGGAAAGTAGATATTGTACGCATAATATTATTTATAATGTTTAAAGTTCAAATAATTTTTTTGGGTAAATATGTTCCATAGTTTTACTAACGAAAAGCATACGAAAACCGTGACGTTCGATGAGATATTCACAAATCGCAAAACTCATTTTTAAAATATATTTGATTTAATTTTTTTAAATTTTGTTTAATTTTATTACATTTAAATCTTTACATAATTATCTATGTTTAGGTTTTTTTCATTTTTTATAAATAACGATATAAATAACATAAACTAATATATGACAAAAACATTTGTTATCGCATTTCTTACAATAGGTTCGATACTATATAAGAACGACAGTTGGAAGATTTCTTTACTTGAAAATTAGTGAGCGATAATGTAAGTACTTGTGGTGTATCTTGATCATACCATCATCTCACAATGTAAATCTTGCAGAATTCGGAAATCAAGAATCAGTTTAGAATTTTCTTATTGAAGCGTCAAAGGAGGTAACCGCGGAACCTTTCTCAAGAGTTCTAACGCGGTTACTAGATAATATACCGGGACAAAACACACCATATTTGTAAGATTTTTTGAATTTTGATCTTACGATTAAATTTAAATGTATCAATTTTTAACTTTTATTATAAATTTTTCAAAGTTTATGTATTATGTATTTAAAGTTTCGGCTTACATGCTTCTTTGCCTTCATCAGAAATATTTCTTTAACAAAGTTTTGTGTCAAAATTACTCAACTCTAGAGTAATTTTATTCATTGTCTGATTAATTGAAAATATACGGTCAATAATAACTTTGAATAATTAAATATAATATATCAGACGTTAATAACTTTGATAATATTATTATAAATACAGGTGATTGTAATAAATGTTGATAAAGTCTCAAATTTTAAAATATAATAAAAATTCTATGTTAATGTACGTTAGTAGATGCATGAAATACACAAGAAATATGTAGTAAAGTAAAATCTCATCCCATATTAGAAACTTAGTTTCTTAAAGATTCGATATTCGTAACCAAATTATATAATAAGTAGCAAGTATAAAATATGTTAATTAATTCACTGGATTTTAGGATGTACAAAACTTATTCAATAAAGTTCAAATTTTACATAGAATTTTTTTTTAAAATCTCATTAATAATAATAATAATTTATATAATAATTCTAATACAATTTTTAAAAAATCCATAATAGTTGCCTTACTAAAGAAAAAGTAATTTGTCAGTTTAACATTTTAATTTTATTGTATTTTATAGTTACATAATGTTTATATACAAGATTATTGATCTGAACAGAATCTTTTACATCAAGTTCTACTTATTTACTAGGACAGATTCAATTTTATAAATAGAAAAAAAATTGCATACACTCTTTGAACATAAATTTTTCTTTTAAAGTTTACGATATTATCAAAATAATTCTTTTGAATAAAGAAGACCTATAATTTTTACTCTAAAAATTTCTGTTCGATTAAGCAAATGAATAAAGTAAGCAATATTTTTTTATGTACCTACAAACTAATAAAGATTTCTTTTTTAAACAATTAAAAGTTTACACACATTTTTATTTTATTTATTTAAATCTTTATCACTGTAAAAAATGTTGTCTGAAATTCATAATTTTTTGTCCCAGTTTTCCAGACTTTTTTCTTATCCAAAATAAATGAATTTGTTTTAAGTCATATTTTAACACTGAATTAATTATGTTAAAATATATAACCACAAATGTAACGACATATATCAAAATGTTAAAGTAAATATAAAAATAGGTGTGAGTACGAAATATTCCATCATACACAACATATAAATTGTTATTAAAAATGTTCTGCGCGTTTTCATCAACATGATCTAATATTTAAAATTGCTTGTAAGTATGAAAATTGCCAAGCAACTTTTACAAAGCGGGTCTTCGATTTTTTTTAAATTTATATCTACTTTACAAAACAATTTTTGAAACGGACTTCTTTTTTTATAAGTACAATTAATAAAATTTAATATGGGCAAAAATATTAATGAACGCTTTTTCTTTTTTTATTACAAAAATTCAATAAATAAAAATCTGCATAATTTTCCAGTTATTTTATTTGCTATTTATACAAACAATTTTTGTTCAACAAAATGAAATACATTT
>JABFPM010004619.1:0-12372 GCA_022817325.1 Idris sp. 1 HC-2018 | reverse complement strand
CGGGGTATGTCGGTGCGGATGGGGTCGAGGGGGAGAGAGGACAAACACTCTTTCGATGAAGAGAAAGAGAGAGGGGTGGGGGAATCGTCTGGTCTGGCTTGTAGTGTTCCTATATATAATACTGAAATATTATATTATGTAAAGATTTAAATCTAATATTCTAGTAATTCAGAAATTTTCAACATTCTTGAAATTTAAAGTTGGCAAAAATAACAAAATAGATTTTCTTGTATTTTATAACTTCACCATTTGTACCAAATAAAGTTGAAATTTGTGCCATTTTCTACATTCCTAAAAGTAACGTCTTTAGTTCGAAATTAAATAATTATCAAACAGATTACAAAAGCATGCGAAAAATAAAATAATCTAATTTAGAAATATTTTACATTCTCGTCCATCACCGGATGCCAATATTGTCGGATCGATTAGTTCCGGCTTTCTTCCAGTTAACCAAGCAGCAAATTGTTGCCAGACTGAAGAAGACTCCGGTACGTAAATGGCAAATCTAATGACACAAAAAATTGTACTTTATTACTAGACTCATACTTTCAATTTTACATTTATTTGTAAGTTGAAAGTTTCGCTGCATAAAAATACAAATCAAAAATAATAGTCAAAATTTAACTTTGAATATGATATGCAAAATTTTAAGTATTAATTAGTTTGAATAATATAAAAGTGTTAATAGGAGAGAGAGAGAAAAAAAGAAGAAAATCATTTCGAGAAACAAATGTAAAATTAATGGATATGAGAGAATGAAAAATTAGTCACCTCTTTTCATGGCGGCCTGTCACCAAGGGCAAGTAACACATTCCGTAGCCTCTAATTACATCATGTCCAAACACGTCTAATCCATAAATTGAAAGAATCAAGCGTGGCCCTGTGTAATTGCAAAATTAATTAGGATTTGTAAATCTCAACCAGAATTTTTAGTATAACAACAACTAATAAGCATAAATTAATTTTAATGAAGTAAAAGAAATAGTACACTTGATTAAGACTAATTTTAGGTTGTTTCTTTCAGGAATTTGTTCAGGATTAAAGTCCCAGTATGTCATAAATCACACATACAAAAAGAAAAATGAAGGAATATGTATTAGAGTCTCATAAATAATCACGAGACAAATAATTTATGTATGAAAAAAAATCTCCATGAAAAGCGTTAAAAGAGAAGAGTATTTGATTCGTTTTTTTTTTTTGCCGCCAAGTTATTTCGATTGTGTTCATTTCATTTACTTGTTCACACAACTACATACAAATATTTAGTCCGATTCAGCGAAATAAAATTCAACGCTTCGTCGAACTAAATACTTTCAATTTCTGTATAATTTTTTCGTTTCCCTTTATTTTAGGCAATAAATAATTGCCACACTATTTCCATTAGCTAAATTTTCCTTAAAATTCATTTCACAATGAGAATACGCCTACAATTTTAAAAAATAATAATAAAGTGAAAAGTCTTTTCATCTTCACAAAAAAAAAGTTTCACAAATAAATATGGTGAAATAAAAAAGTTTTTACAATTGCAGGGGTAGACCTTTTAGAAGTATAAAAGAACTCATAACATTTCATCAATCATGTTATCTAAACAAATCATGCACAATATTTTCTTTGTTTTTTTTTTGAGAAAAATAATATTTACAGCCATGAGGATTTGTGCTCTTAAAAGTAATATCCAACGGAAAATTCCATATAATAACGTGACGCGGATCTTTGCTGCATTTACTCATTTGTGTCAATCCTTCTTCTATACCCTGCAAAAAAAGAACCAAATTATAAATTATTCATGATACAAAATCCACAGCTAAAACAATTTTCTCTCTTTTTTTTATAATATACATGTTTAAAGCTGCTTTGTTGAATCGTTAAACAAAAAACATGTTTGCTGTACGTAAACGTTAATGTTACTTAGCATTATTGAAACTTTTACTTTTTTGCTATTTACGTCACTTAAATATTTGTTATCGGCTAAATTCTTGAACATTCAATCGTTTAGTAAAGGTATAAATAAAAGGATCACACTGAACCTGTTTATTTATCGTAAACCTTCGGTAAATTAAAAGAAATGAATTTTATCTGACAGTGATTCATTTTTATATATCAAATATAACAAGTTTTCAAACAAATTAAAATAACTTAACTCGTTGAGCAAATTAATACTTATAAAATAATAAATCTTTTTATCATAAACATAATAAACGCAAAACTAATTTTATATTTGATGTTAAAACCTTAAGAAGTAAAAAACAATAATTTAACTCTGTCCTTAGAGTATTCAGCAACTATCATAAAACAAAACTAAACTTCGCACATGAAACTGAAACCAATGGACAAATCAGTTTTTTAAATTTCTCAGTAACACGCGATGAATCTGACAATATAATTACAAATTGATATAAAAAAAGATCTATTCTGGCAGATATTTAAATTTTATTTCTAATCGACAACATAAAATGAGTGTGATTAATAGTCTAGTCGACAGAGGTATTTTACTCTCTGACAAAAAAATTCCACCAAGAAAATTTAAATTTTATTGACAACATCTTAAAAGATAACAATTTTCCTATAAAAATTATAAAAAATCAAATTCAAAAGAGAAATTCACTATATTAATTTACGTTTGAAAAATTTTAGAATTGTTTTTTCGATGTAATTTATTCCTAACGTACAGATGTTACTTTTAATGGTTTTTCGTAATTGTAACGAAACTTTGTGTGAATTTATAAAATGCTTCTCGAATTTCATCATTATAATTTATTTTGTTAACAACAATTTCGATAAGTGTTGGAAAGCTTTCAACTGAAACGTCAAATACATGTATTAGTTAAAACAATAAAAACTTTAACTAACAATAATTTGAACGTATAATGTGCATATAATAAGATATACAATCATAAACTTGAACGTTTAAATTAAGTCAATTGTAGTACCGAATTTCTGCGTTTGCATCATAGAAATTCAACTTTATTCATTAGAATGATAAAGATTTATTTTAAATTGTTTCAGTAAACCCTATTTTCTAGAATTATCAGTATTATTTTATATATGATATGATAAATGTTCATGTTTCTATATCATATTTTATCGTATTACATAATATAATTATTTACAATCAACAAGTTTGATTTTGATAGAAACAATTTCAATGATACAATTCAATGTAACTGAATAGAAATTACACAAAATACATTTAACAATGCTTATAAAATAAATAAAAAATTCAAACATTCATAACTTAAACATTCGTGTGTATTTAGTCTGGAAATATTATTTTAAAAAATTGTCTACCATATAACTTGAACACATTATTTAACAAACTTATCCAACAAAATGAGCTTTGAACATATATCAGACTATTTTATATTAAAAGTACTGTTTAAAAATACATTCACAAACTTCTCTCCGCGTCTATTTTTATTCCAAAATAGGAATAGTTATATGTGCACCAGACACGTAGGTAATAGTACGCAAAAATATTGACAACAAGCTCAGCCCTTTAGTCTTTGTGAAATTTTCTTCAACTGCTTAAGGCGTGTAAAAGACTTTTTATCAAAGCCATTTTTACTTTTTTTTATCCATAGTCATCTTTCATTTCAAGTGTCAACTGATGAATAAATAAAATTGCTTTTTTTGCGAACGTTGACAATACTTATTATCGATTTAATATGAATTTCCCAGCAGTAGAGTTTTAATCATTCAAAATAACGGATACACAAATGAATAATACATTCATTTCGTTATTGCTTTTCTTCTAATTTCAAAATGTTATATAACCAGCAAGTTTTTTTTATCAAAACCAAGGAAATTTCATTTAATTAAAAGACAAAGTAATGTCAAGTTGAATTCAAAACTCCTGTTTATTCGCCAATTACAAAGCCTACTGAATATGAATAATATTTAATATTTTTCGAGGCAAATTATAATTAATTCAAAAATAATTATAAGAAATTAAAATGAATTTCATAAGAATTAAAATATAGCTTTGTATTACAGGTTCAAAAATTAATCATCTCATTTTTCTTTGCGAGTTTTATAACTATGTTTTTGTTTAATTGTATAAAAGTGCACCATACTTCTGTATATGATATACTCTCAAAAGAATCTTTTATAGTTTATTTTCTTCAAAAAAATTACAATAACAATGTTAAAAAAATTAATCATTAAAAATGTTATGTATTGATTTTATTGTATTATATTTCCTCAATTTATTAAACGATAATCTTTTTGAAAATTGTCAAGTTTTTGAAAGATAAATATGTTTAATAAAAAATAGTATAAGGAAATAAATACTTTAAATTTTTCGAGGAATTTATCTTCTTAGAAGATCAGCATCAAGAAAAGAAATTTAATAAGAATACGGCGAAATGAACTTAAATGACAACATTTTTTTGTTTTAAGGAAATCTTTGCCTTACGATCCAATGCAATATCCAATGCAAGAAAACTTACAATGTATTTAATAACAATTCAAAAATTCCATTCGGTACAGTATAAATAAATTTCTGTACTGAGTATACAAAACATACAAGATTTTAAAAATGCATATATTTATAATGTCCCAATTCTTAGAAAATATATACAATAAAATTAGGAAACGAGGTTAGCTGAAAATATAAATAATAGAAAAATTGTGAATGTTGAATAGAAGTTGAAGATGCTAAATAGACCTCTAGAGAAACTTCAAGAAAGGCTGACAAAGCTGAAAAGAAATTGGATAGAGCAAAAAAAGGTGACCTACGTTCTACTGTTATCTACTTGTATTAAGTTAATCAATGTGAGAACATTATCCATAAGAAAACTAAATTAATTAGATAATTTTATCTTCCAAATTTACATTAGTAGTGCTTTAACACAATTTTTAAATTAAAATGAAATTAATTGATTTCTTATAAAAAGTGAAGAAAAATTGAAATGTGGAACTAATTAACGCAATAATATTTTGTTTTATTATTTTCACCATTTTCGTATAATGCACCAAAAAAAAAACGCAGGAATATCGAAAGAAAATTGTAACAGAAAGAACGACTGAAAAAAGATTAGCACAATTGCAATTATTTTTGAATTATTTAAATCATTATACATGCTGTTATTTATATTAATTTTATAAAATAAGATAAAGATAATTTAGACATACAATAGAAATAAGATCAATTTCCTGGATTGGTTATAAATTATAAGTAGCAAAAAAGTTCAATTAAGAAGGTAAACGCTATTATTCATTTTTGAATTTAAAATTTTCTAATTTATTCAATCAATTGATCAAAGAGAAAAGGACTTTTTTAATTAAAAAGCTACATTAATTTTAATTATAAATTAATGAAGGAATTTTAAATATTATTTTTTTAATCAAATTATTTAAACAAGTCTAATTTAAAAATTGATTTTTTAATTACAAAACTCACACTCATTAGAATGGAAATAAAGTATGGAATTTTATGCTGGAAAGAGCTGAAAGTGACAAGTACACTACTAAACAGAATTTTTCGAATTTACTACAGACATTTATCATTATTTTTTTTTGTACATACAGAAAATTATGATGCACTGAAATTCAATTCTTAAATTTAAAGAAAATTACTGTCAATATTATTAGCTTTTGCATTTGTTCTTTTTACAAAAAAAAAAAAAATAATTTCTAACTCTATCTTAAAGTTTTTAATTTTATTATTGCAGTAAAAATTAAATTAAATGTTTGTTTTGGAACTTTAACAAAAAAAAATCATTACTACTAAGTAAGTTGCATGCAAAATTTCTTTAGAAGTACACCTAAACATATGAGATGTTATTTTGGCGGAATAGAATCTAATAAATGAAGACAACGGAACTGCGTTAATGAGTTTTGAAACTAATTTCCCAACATTTTGTTTGAGTATATAAACATTTAATTCTGACTAATTTCCAAATTAACAGTTACAAAATTGAACTTTATATCAACACAATTTAAAAATTTATTTTCGATTCGTTATTTGCAATATTTAAAATATTACATTTAAAAATTACAAGTGTTTATAACTAATGCTTAAGTATAAATTTGAAAAAATTTCAGTAAATTTTGCTGACAAAAATATACAAATTATAATTTGCTAAAAATGTAAGAATTTAATGCAATGTAAAGCATCTTGTCTGAACAGAATGAAGTGACCATGTTGACACAGTACAAACAAAAAGACACCTGAAAGACAGAATTTGTAAATACAAGAACAAGAACCTGGTAAGCACACTACTCTTGTAGAGTGTACATAAGAAAATTCTAGTTACATTCGAAGATGTTTATGTTATATAATAAAGAAAAGCATTAACAAATTTCACACTAAAGTAACATATTTTTTAAAGTCTAACAATTTTTCATTATAAAATTTTCCTTTAGTAATTTATAATGAAATTGAATAAATTATATATTGAGGTGAGTATACAAAAAATGTTTTTAATTTAACTATATTTAGGGACACAGAAAATTCAAAGTGTTATAAACCATATGAATCGCAGACAATTCAAACCCGTAATGACGATATTCTTTTTTTTATACTTATGTTCAATCAGCCACAATAGTTCGTGGTTTACTGGCATCAGCATTGTTCACTCACCAAAATTGCTCGAAGACCCCAAAATTTTCTCAAAAATAAACGTTATGTTCTGTATATATAAAGCATAATTTGTAATAATAATTTCGGAACAATTGTAATTTACTTGGAATTTATGTAAATTAAACTATAATAATTATTATTAAATAAGATATAATAGAAATACTTTACAAACCAAAATGTGCAAATTTTAACATAATTTTAAACTAGAACATTGGTTTATGCACATATCGATTATAATTACATTAACTTGATAAGGTATAAAATATGTTAAATAACTTTGAAATAACATTGAATATGTCAAAAAATTTGAAATAAATTATTACGTAAGAAATATTGAATCAAAATAATACTTTATTTAAAATTATTGCGTGCTACCGAGAATATTAAGGGTTAAAAATTATTCTACTAGCGTCGTATTGGTTAAATACGTTTCTCTCTATCAAATTTCATTTACTTTCGTGCTGGTGGAAATATCTTTAATCTCTTGTGAGAGTACCCGCTAACTATTTCTACGTGAATTTTATTTACCTTCTGAAATATTTCAACGTTCTGTTTAATTTTGGGAATATTACACAAAATATCTGGGGACAAAATATCTGAAAAATAATTTTCTAACATGTTTATCTAAAATTTTTTATTATTTTAATTAAATATTATTTTTTTGGGATATCATTACTTGTATAACAAGATTTTTATTTTAGTTAACATTACAACTTTATTTTGAATAAATAATCAAAATAATATAACCATGTATTTGCAATCGTATTGCAGATTGTATATAAAATATGATATTGTAAAAAAAGTATAATACATAAGTGTAAAGCGAAGTAAAAGAAAGCAGAAATAGAAAATAATCTATACATATATGTTGTATGTATGTATTCTTATCTGTACAATTTTTCGCTTCTTATTTTGAATTCAGTTGCTTGTTATCATTGATAGAAGAAGTATTTATTTGGTGAACATATACAATTTAATAATAAAAGAATATTTGTTAAAATATCACGTACTTGCGTACTTAAATTAAATGGAAATGTTTCAGATATTTTGTTACATAATTAATTATCAAAAAATGTACATTATTCAGTATGTATACATATATATTCAGTTATATTATAATAAATTATACAATTTTAAGATATTTCGTCCAAATTATTTATTCCAAAATTATTACATCCTACATTATTTTTACATAATTATTTTGTCCCAGATATTTTGTTCGGTTACCTAAATGTAGAAATATACATACGTAATGTATCAAAAAATGCGAATTCCTTTTTTCATTTTTATTTTATGTGAAAGCGTAATATTAATAATGATTCGAAATTTAATTTTTCTGATTTAAATGTAACCGTGCAATAAAGAAGCAGCTATAATATTTTTTGTGAAAGCTATAATTTTAAGTTGAGTTCAATGTTGTATACTAAATCAGTTTTATCTGATAGCTAATCAATATCCCTAAAAGCAAAGCAGCGCGTTTTGTATCTCACTTTGTAGGTTTTATTTAAAATGTTTACAATTTAAATACAGAACTACAAATATTTTACGCAAATTCTTTCTGCAAATTAATATAAAAGTTGCATAAAAACAGTAGTATATCCAACTTATTTAATTCAGTTAAAGGTAAATAATAAAAGTCTAAATAATTTAATTTTAACTGAAATTTTTAGTAACAGTTTTAGAGCTTTATCTTTATTTTGACGAAAAAAAGATTGCATCTCAGACTTTTTACTAATGGTAAAGTTTCTAATTAATTATCTTAGTACCTAATGAAGTGTTAAAGTTCATTTAAAACTATGAAAAGTTCCAACAAAATAAGTATTGCATATTCATACTTAAGAAAATTTAAAAAACGAGTTTTATTTCCGATCAAGAAAACTCTTAATTTACTGTTCGGAATTTAACTGGATTGCACCAATTGTTCAACTTAACTGGCAAACTTGAATTGCAAATGTTCTTTAGCAGTTAGCATGAACCTCATTTTTTTAATACTGAGAATAATACTACTTAATTCACCCAAATCTACTGTAATTATTTGCGATATGTTAAATTGTTTTTAATATAATGAAAGGAAATTATTAAATTTATTGTACTAATGTCAGAAAAATAGTAAATTAAACTGTAGTTCTATTGAAATTTGTTCCAAAGCAGTAAAATAATACTGTTCAGTAACTAAAATATGATTATTTGTAAGCTTTATAAATTACGGATTAAATGCTTAGAATAAAGTGCATCAAAATGCACGTTTATCTTCAGTATACTATTAAATAATACATTAATATTAATTGTTAAGAAAAAAAGTAATAATAATCACATCGTTAATCTTCATCCAGTTTAAATTGTTAAAATTTAGCTTGTTAAAATGAAAATTTGTCAGACCGCTAATTAATAATTAAAAGCTAAAACTAGATTTTATATGTATGCATGAAAAGTAACACAAATTGTTCACAAAATTGTATAAAAGATGTTATTGTATTTTCATATATTATTTTTAGAATTGATCTTAACAATGTTAAACATTTTAAATAGTTTTAGCAATGTTTGGTGAGTTAATGAAAATATTTTATTCGTAAAAATGTTGACATCGTTAAGTTAACGTTATGATATAAAATATATAACTTTATTAAGATAATTTTAATGCACTTTAAGTTAAGAGAAAGTTAATTATTGAATGTAACTCAATGGAAAAGTTACACTGGAGGAAAAAAAATCGGGACACCTAATTTTAAATCGCTATCTTTACGCCAGTTTGCAGACTTATAAAATAAGCTATCTAGTTTCAATGTTTAACAAAATTAAAATTATGTAAGTATTCTACAAAAAAGTTATTTCAAAAATATATGTGTTACTGGGTTTTATTGATTTTCTTATGAGTCAAAAAAATCAATGAAGCATATATTAATCTAACATATTATATAAAAAGATAATGATGTTATAATTTTTTTTTTTATGAATTAGAACCATTTTTCATTTGTTACGAATAATTATAAATTATTTGAAGTTAATATCAAGTGTTACTTCGTGAAGGTTACCAATTTTTTCCGTATGCTAAGCGTTTTGATATTGAGTATGTAAAATGATCACAAACTTACAAAAATTGTTAAATACTTATTTTAGGTGTGAAAATCGGCTTAAGGGGGTGTTAAAGTGAAATGGCTAAAATGGCCAATTATTAACCGATTTCAATGATTTGTTTTTTAGTTGAACTGATATTGTTGATATATCAATAAAACATTATGAAAAGTTCAAAAAGTTGCTAATTGTTTAAATAATTTGTTGATAACTATTGAAAAATGGCTATTTTTCAAACGATTTTTGATGCTCCTACTGGACCGATTTGCTTTTTCTTTTTTTTAAAAATCTTCCCTTAAACAAGACGAAGAAACTTCATTGGCATATTTTTAATATTATTTGAAATAAAAAAATTATTAACATTTATTTGAAAAATGTCGTAAAAAGGTGAAAAAACCAGCTAAAATCAGTGTTTCTCGGCAGTTAATTGTTTATAAAATTGTTTATACGCTGAGTATTAAAAATCTGTCAATACAGTTTATTTGTCTTGTTTCAAGGGAGATTTTAAAACAGAAAAAAAGAAAATCGGTCCAATAGATAGCCCAAAAGTCGTTTTAAAAATTGGAAAAAGCATAAATGAATAACTCGAGATAATCACATTTTAAATTCAGATGACACATAATTTGATATGCTTCGTAAATTTTTTTCACATATGTACGTATATAAAGCGGACTGATATCCCTAGACCCGATTAGAAACTTCCAGGAAGAGACAAAATGCAATAAAACATAATTTGATTAATTGCTCATTTTTCATGAATTTTCACTTGAACATCCTCTTAAACAAATACGCGTCAATATTTCGTTACGTTTTCGTTACGTAATTTTTAAAAATCGGATTATTAATTTTATAACTTATTACATCTAAAACTAATTACTTTTTGAGAACATTTATGGTTATACATTTTATTATAGAAACAAAATTGTTTAATATAAAATAGTACTCTAAAAATCCGCGTAAAATAAAAAAATTACAGTTTCTCTGCAAATGTTTATTTAAAGCACGTTTATGGAATTTGAAAAAAAATAAGTAGTGGAATAAAATAAATTCATAAAGATATCTTAATAGATAATTAGTTATTTTAGTAGAAAAATGAAAGGTTTGTGAGATGTGGCCGTGTATGCATTCAAACATAACAACTTTTTAAGCGTTAATTTATTTTAACGTCAAAGATTTCCAAATTCGTTATATTTTTCAAAACTTAATTTTTAGTATGAGGTGTAAAACTTTGCTTCTACCGTTTTCTACTGAATAGCTTGAACGATTACTGTTAATTAAATATAAACAATGTTATATGTCCTAAAATAAGCATAGATATTTCTCATCATAAATTGATCAAAATATAATATAAATAAATTGATCTTCAAATTGTATATTTATATTTGATTGAAAATGTCAGTTTGCAAGCCTAATTCTCGTCATTTGCGGGAGGCTTCAATTGTCTGCTTTAATATGAAAAAATTTGCAGCTGAAACACATCGAATACTCTCAGATACTTATGATGAGACCACCATTAGTGAGTGAACTGCCGTGACTGGTTTCAAGAACGGTGATTTTAACATCGAAGATTGGCATGGTGGTGAAAGAGAGAAGGTTTTCGAAGATACAGAATTAAAAGCATTACTTAGACTTGTGTCAATCACAAAAACAAGTTGCAGAATCCTTAGGAGAGACTCAACAAACTATTTCAAAACGTCTGAAAGCTATGGGGATGATTCAAAAACAAGGAAATTATGTGTCGTGCAATTTGAAGCCGAAAGATATTGAACTACATTTGTCTGCTTGTGAACAGTTATAGTACACAGTTTTGGTCCTCAAATACTATCCAACACATATTTTAATTATATCAGTTCTACTTGCTGATGTAGACTTTTATTTTCGCAATATTTATTCACAAAATTCGTTGAATCAATTGTACGACAATATGTAAAGAAAGTGATTTGTTTTAACTCTTTTTTGTTTTTCTTTTCTTCATTGATTATAAATTCTTTTTCATTTTCAGCTTTGTATTTTAATCTGTGCAATTCACAGATTGCATTATATATTGCTTATTTCTCTTGAAAAGAGTATAAACTCGTCAATGTTATGAACTATATAAATAAATTAAGATTAACTAACTTTATTTCAGCAACTCATAAATCCGATTAAGTGAAACAGTAATTTTTCTTTTATGATGATTGTAGATAAATAAGGTTTTTTCTATACTATTAAAATATAAAAGTTAAAATAATTAATCCAATTAAGTGTAAAGGCTTTTATAGACAGAATTGTTCATAAACTGAAAATCACTAAGCTCATCATTCGGGTTAACGATACATAAACCGAATGTACACAATTTCATTGATTAATCCCATAACTGTTGCATAAGTCGGATTCTGACACCCTTCAGTTGTTGATGATATACATCTTCTTAACGTTGCTGTAGCTTCTCTCTTCTTATTCTTGGTTGCAATATTCAATCATAACCAAATTAGTTTTATTGTTCGCTAAATCTAAACCGTGAATTCAGGATTAATGTGGCAGAATGATAGAACAAACAAAATTAATAAAACCTCTTCGTACATAGTCTTATCAAATTCCAATTTTATTTATTGAATTTCAATATATTTTAATACAATTCAATGTTGCTTTTAGTCACGTTTCTATATTTAATAATGTTATAAATTGACCAACAATTGCAAAATTTGCAGCTGTATTATAATGATTCTTAATACCAC
>JABFPM010004618.1:1315-12374 GCA_022817325.1 Idris sp. 1 HC-2018 | reverse complement strand
CCAAATGGCCGCCAAGGTGGCGAACCAAAAACATCAAAAATAAACTGTTTGCTATGAAACTCTGTATATTAGGGTTTTTTTGACTCGCAGATCACGAATCTGACATCAGATTTGCGAAATTCAAAATCATTTTTTCGAGTTTGGTCCGCCATATTGGATGCGCTATTTGAATTTTGCAAATCTGATGTCAGATTCGTGATCTACGAGTCAAAAAACCTTAAAATAACAAGTTTCATAGTAAACAGTTTGTTTTTGATGTTTTTGGTCCGCCATCTTGGCGGCCATTTTGAATTTTGAAATTATGATTTCAAATTCGTATTCAGCGATGAAAGAAACCTTCATATACAAATTTTAGAGCAGAATGATACATTAGAAAAATGTATGGGTCAAAGGGTTAAGGGGATATCCAACCAAAATGGCTAAAATCGGTAAAATATAACCGATTTTCATGATTGTTTTTTTATTTTGTTCCTTTTTGTCGATATAATACAGATTTCTAGTCGAAAAATAAAAACAAATTATTTGTTTAAATTAATTGTTAATAACTATTGAAATCAGTGCTATATTGCACAACGTCCTTGTACCACAATTCTTAACCGATTTGCTTTTTTTTTCAAAAAATATTTGTATGAACATGGAGAACAAAGTTACTAAACAGAATTTTGATATCATTTTAAATAAAAAAGTTATGTTGATCTGTTTGAATGTGTACCTAGAAATGTAAAACTGGAGGTATTTTTTCCATTTAAACTTTTATAAAATTGTTAACAAATAATTTATCAAAATTCCGTTAAGAAACTTTGTTCTCTATGTTCATACGAACATTTAAAAAAAAAGAAGCAAATCGGTTAAGAATTGTGGTACAAGGACGTTGTGGAAAATCGAAAAACAAGAAAAAAAATTGAGAAAGTCACGTTTAAAGTTTTACTTATATATTTTTTACATTTCAATGAATTTTTCTACATGTTTGCTAAAAAATATTAATTTCCCATTCCAGGACAGAAACTAGAACCTTCTTTCAATATAATTTATATAAACATCAATAACAAATTATATTTAAAAACATACGTTAGACGTATAACAATCTGTACTAACGGTACAACCTTCAACACTGAACCACGTTAATTCTTGCGAATGTCAAAACATTCACGCACGGACACGTATTATTGTTTTTAAATTTTGTAAGCTTACATTTAAAAAACAAACTTAATTTCTGACTACTTTATGAATTATAGATATATTATTTTTAATATTTAATGTTTTTTATTTTAAAGTATCATTTTTAAAAATAATTTACAAATAATTAATTTATTTATTAATATTTATTAATTAATTAAAATATAAGCTATAAGAAAATCTTTTTAATGTAATAACTGTACAACAGATAATGTAAACTTTGATATTATAAGAAATTTTCAATCAAATAGACAGTTTTTGAACTTTGATTATTTTCCGCTATTACACCTCCGTAAAAAATTGAAGTTTTCAATGTTTTCTTATAATATTTGCAAAAAATGAAATTAGTCACATGAAAGTATATACTTTGAACTATCAAAAAACACAATTAAATTTTTTTTCGATTTTTCATTATTTGGTTGGATGTCTCCATAAAACAATTTGACGTCACAAATAACACAGGATAAAGCTTTAATCTTTAATTTTATTGTAGCTTAATTTATTTATTATTTTTAGTTGTAATTTATAAGTTAAAAAAGAAATCAAAAAAGGAAATGTGCATACATGGTTTTAACAAATTTTTTTAAACAATTTTTTAATTCTTTAAACCAAATGAAAAGTAACCAAACATTCTTATCAATCAAACTTATACTCCGTTCTTGATTTAATCCAATCAATTTAAAAAACGAGTGTATCAATCTGAATAAAAGCCTGACCTTGCTCCAATATTCTTTCACACAAAATAAACTATTAGCAATCGCGGTCGACTCCATTCAATATAAGCAACAAAAGAAAAAAAAAGCTTTCTTAATCAGTCAAGACAACTTTAGCTTTTCATAACTTATCTATTTGCATCAAATGAAAAAAAAAATAAGACAAATTTATTTGATTAGAAAATAATCGCATTTATTTAAAGTATATTTTTGAAGGAAGTAAATGAGTAAATAAAATTAAAATTAATATAAAAAAAATTATTAGTTTATTCTGTTCATAGTTTTGAATATTTTGTCCTGAAATCCGTGATACGTAAAACTGTCAGTCAGTCAGAAAAAAATTATCGATGAAATGAACGTTACACTAGCAAAATGACAATTCTTATTAGAAAGGCTTGGGTGTTATTCATGCGAAATGAACGCAGTTGAATTGATTTAACCCAATTAATAATCGTCTGTATAATATAAAAGGTACCTTTCATGTCTCAGTTTTTTTCTAGATTACACATCATTATGACGATTCATTATTTCTTTGATCGACATTTCTTTTTGATATAATTTTGTATGTAACAGTTTTTACAAAAAACATCGAAATATTTGCAATCGTTTGAATATAATTAATTTCATTTTAAAATAATCAAAATTAAATCTTTGAAATTGCCCTCTCTTTCTGGTTAAATTTTCAAATATACTGTGAAACAACAATTTACCCCGAAGTTTTCTTTATTTTTTGTAATCAACACTTCTTTTACGAAAAAATTTTAATTTAAATAATAGCTGCACAAATGAATGCAAAAATATTTTATTCTCAATTTTGAAAGTAATTGAAAATGTTTTCAATGTACTTGCAAAATAAAATTGTAATGGAAAAATAATTTAAATCTACAATTAATCAAGCTTAATTAAACGGATTTTTTTTTGTTTTTTTTTCGAATTAAATTTCAGGTTGATGGCTCTTAAATAAAAGTTTCAATATAAGATTTAATGAGAAGTTATTTGATGGGACATGAAAAAAAGTAAAATGAAAAACATTTTGAACAAGCGATCAAGTTTTCAAATATGAAATGCGTATACAAATGTCTGGTATGTAGGTTTGATTGTTCAAATGGTTTAGTATTGGATTGCAAAGCGTTAACTGAAATAAAAAAATTATACGAAAAAGGTAACACAAAATATATAGCAAATGTAGCATGTGATACTGGTTTCTTCGCTGCGATTACAATTTATTTTTCCCGGATCAAAGGCCAAATATCGAACGCTTGGTGATGAAAATTTTACTTTTTGTAATCGCCACGAAAGATCTGACTGCATGTTTGTTATACTGTTTTTCAACGCAAATTCATTTTGAAAATGTTATAAATACTAGCCAGAGTTTGAGATATATATATATATATTCGTACACAATATAATTTGGATTTTGTACAAAAATTTGTTACACGTGAGTTATGACAATTAGTGAAAATACACATCAGAGAAAAAGAAGAAGTAAATGAAAATTTACGGCTCGCTGGAATATATTACGCCAAACAAATAAATTGCATATTTTTTCATAAAAAGTTATATAATTGCAATTTTAAGTTTTCATCAATTTCATTGCTCTAAACCCCTGCAATATTTATTTTGAAATAAATTCTGATATTATACAGTAATTTATTAGTTTGTCATCAATAAATTTTGACTTGAAAATAAACAAGTATGGATGCATAGAATGTAATTTTTGTGTGACATAAAATATATCTTGCAATTCTCAAGTAGTTGTTAAATTTGATTTACTCCTTTTTCTTTGGAGTAACTTTCTCGTCAAGTTCAATGTTAGTTTTTTTAAGAGGATGTCAAAGTTTTGCCGTCTTGGAGAAACTTTTTTTTTAATATATTTTACAGTATAATTTGAATAAAAAGTCTATTACAAAATAAATGTGGAGCTCTATCCTGAAGCTTTTTATATATTTATTTCTTATAATAAAACAATGGGTTAAAATTTTAAATACATATATAAATGATGAACAAATGTAATCAGTGTTTTAAATGTTAAAAAATGCTACTTATTAAAAATTCTCTTAAGAATCTTACATTTGCTACTTAATATTTAAAATGTATGTTCTTATCACAATTCCGCATAATATTGCTATCAGAGTACAGTAGAAATCTTGATATATACGTTAATATCTTTATTTCAAATGTAACAATAATTTTTTTTCTTTTTTTTCATAATTACTCATTTTAATTCTAGTAACAATTTTAATATCAATTTAATTTTCATAGTAACTTGTTTAAGTTATATAAGTGTGTATTAGCTTTTATATAATACCAATGAAAATCAAACACAGAAGTTATAATTATAATAGTTAAATTGAACTCAAATTGTATACTCTCAGTCAAGTTGAAATTTAATGATTGTTTTTAAATTGTCAATAATAATACAAATATAATTCTTGTACGAACTCCAAACATGTCTTCATTTTTACGAACAAATACAAATTTGAGATAGAATTTTCATAACCGTGCGACATTGTTAGTCGTCTCTTACCTTCGGTGTTTTCATCCTCAGTTGATTTGGCCGATTGTAGCTTCGCACTCGCTTGTTTCGCTGCAATCAACCGAAATCAAAATTCGCATCTGTCTCGCATCTTAATCACACGGGGATCATCCCCGTAATCTAAACTATGATTCGATAATAATGGGTCGATAAAATTTAAAGAAGAAAAATGAACACAAAAATTTAAGAAATTATCAATACTCGTCACAAATTATATTTGACTTGTTGAAATTAAATTTGAGAGCAATGACTGAAAAAAGTGGTCATTATGATGATAAAATTGAATACCGACCTAGAGACTTATGCAAATATGAAGTATCATGATAATAAAAATGACATATGTCTTTTTTAAATGTAAGTCAATCCACATGGCAAAAAACGTGCAAAATAACATTGTAACAGGGTTAATCTAAGAAATTTGAAACTGAAACCTAACACATTATACTATATTAACTTGCACCTATTATGTAATATAAGCACAAACATAAATGAAATTTGAACACACATAGTACAACATCGATTTTTAATAAGAACAAACAAATCAAAATAAGTTAAACAAAAAAGTAATTAAATTGTGAACATAAAGTGAAAGGTGAAGATATTTATGATTCGGTGTTATATATAAAAATGAGACAAATGGACGCGAGCCAACTGTTAGGCTCAATTTTTGCAATGATTTTACAATGAAATAAAATTTATTGTATCGCAAATCAATTCTTAATATTTTATTTTATTTTTTGATTAACTTAGCGATGCATTGAAGTTAATTAAAGAGAAATATTTTAGAAAATAGCTAATAGAATACTGCAATAGAAAAAGTAAGATTATAAAAAGAGAAATATAGAAAGTCCTTTCTTGTTTCTCGAGAACTTTCAAATCTTTTGATTGTAAAGTGGTATGAATTTTAATTTTAAAAAAATGAATTCATAAACTAAAATGTCTCGCAATTAAAAATATTAATTTATAATTACTTACTTTTCTTTTAAATGTATTTGAGTTAAAATTAAAAAAAATCATGATAAGCAAAACATTGTTTATTTTTAATATTAATCCTTTTTAATTTATTAAAATTAAGTGTTCTGTCATAGTTAACATTATTTATAGCTTAACTTTTATAATTAATATTTTAAAAAGATCAAATTTCATTAAAAGTGTATCTGAGATATTAAAAATTCAAAAATGTATTTGAGCAGTTTTACAAATAATTCCATTTTAGCCCCAAAAAAATCAAAAAATTTCTGGCTACGGGCACATTTTTAGCACCATTTTTTTCTTATTTTTTAGCCTCTAAAATACAAAAAAATAGTGTTGACCTAAGAATAAGAAATGTTAAGACTGACACCTTATACCAAATTATACTATTTTCAGCAGTTTTACATAGAATTACATTGAATTACTTTAGATTTTATTCTTTCACATATTTAACTAGTTTTTTAACAATGTAGATAGAAAAAAAAATTATTATACATATCTTGAAATCATCAATGAAATCTCATTTTACAAAAAGTAGTACTAGTCCGTCAATTTTTAATATTTCGAATTAAAAATTGGTACGCACGTGTAAAAATATGTGTAAAATAACATAGCGTTAGTTTTTGAACTAATTTTTTCAGAAATATAACCATTTTATTGAATTTTGAATTCCGGCCCAAGAGTAGAAAAGAAACTACAGCCCTAGCACAAAGTCTATGTATTTTGGCTTATAAAAATATGCAAAAATTTATATTATCAAACCTCTAGATTCATTTCTTAATAGAGTTGAAAATATCACTTCGAACCCTCCTTAAAGTATATGTTTATACTAGAAGAGCGAATTCCCGGATTATAGACAAAAGACTTCAATTATAAAATATATTTATTAATAAAAATTTATTGCAAATGAATGGCTAGATAAATTTAAGAGTTGTACAAAATTATCCCGGGTGCGCAAAATAAACCCACCTGCGATACTCTGAAAAAAATATTCATACTGTAACCAAGTATATAATTTACTTGCCAAAATATAATTGATTTAATTATATTTTTCGCTTGAGTCAAGTAAAATTCACTTGAAACAAGTCAAATATTCTTGGTTCAAATATATAATTTACTAAAAAATTTACTTGTATATTTTTCTAGTGTATTTCTCTATTTCAATTAGAAAATAAAACTTCATACTAAAAACTTAAATTTGTTAAAAGGCTATAATTAATTTAACAGCAATGTTTGTATTATTATTTTACCGAAATTATAATTCGCTAAACCCGAACAAAATTAATGCAATTTCAGTAATTACATTTGTAATTATTTATACTTTATATGTAATTTTAACACATCATTTCGAGAATTTCGTAACATTTTATTGCGAAATCGTAAAAAATACGATGCATGTAACGGAATTTCAACTATGTTTCTGACAGAGTTAATAAATAAGTAGATGAATACTTCGGTTGCTTGGTGCAATATCTTTATAGAAGTTCTCCACAGAGACTATTTTATCAAAATTCGAACTATGTGCACCATGAAAATAAACTAAATATATTAGTTTGTTCAATGTAATAACCATATCATACATGCAAGAATACAAAATTCAAACATTATTTTGAATATTGGACTCATGCCCATTTTATAATTAAATTGTACTGATTTGCAATATTTTGGATCTAAAACAGATTTTCACAATTTAATACAAATTTTTTATTATTAATTTGCTCACAATTCATAAACTGTAATTATTATCAGAAATTTATTATAAAATAACTTTTCTTTTAAAATTATTGATTTTATTAAGTAAAATATAGAATGCTTATCTTGGTATTCAACTTATTAAATAAATTGCCTCAAAGAACTTTAAAATTTTAATTACAAACCGAATCCTTGAAAGTTATGGAAAAGCGAACAAAAATTTAATTTTGTGATATGTTAATGCCAAAAAGTATAGAAATAAACTAACAATGTTTTCGACAACACTCTAACAATTGAATTCATAAAATGTTTATTTTAACAAAAACTTCCAAGATTTTGCTCGGAAATACTGTTATAAGATTGCTTTTTCGATGCAAAATTATATTACTTCATTTTTGTTAAAATAAATTTATTTGTTAGATATCGATTTAGTTTATTATCGGATTACAATTTATTATTACTTCATTTGTTCTTCAAACTTTTATAAAATTAATAAAAAATAACTTTTTTCAGTAACTTTACAGTTCACAAAACTTGCAGTTATAAAACTGATAAAATTTGACTTGAAATAAAACTCTGTATTACAATAAACAAATCATATAGGTTCGGTTCAATATTGATGTATTGACGTTCTAGCAGAACGAATACATTTTAGGACACAAGACTTACAAAAAGAAAGAAGTTGCAAGAAAATTGAAAGAAGATAATGAAAACTCAGCGCAAAGAACGCCAATAATGAAAACTTATTGAAAAATAATAAATTCATTTTTGAGACAGCAATTTTTTCTCGTGTGAAGTTGTCTATTTTAATCCCCAATTTATAATTTGCATTTTATAAAATGTTGAAATAAAGACATGTATAGTCATAGAATTCAAAAAAAAATTCCGAGTAAATAATATAAGAAAGGTGAATAATGATTATTGTACGATGAAGAGCAGATGTTACTGACCAATTTATATATGAAAACTTGTGCAAAACTCATCACTGAAGTTATAACACTGCGCAAAAAATTATCCAGACATTTTATCACAGTTTTTAGTTGTCGTTTTTCAATATATATATAACAATTATCACATTAATTTAAATTTTAAGTAAAAAAAACTCCTGCTCTTTAACAACTGTATAAATATTTTACAATTCTTAGTTAAATTAAGTAACTTAAATGATACTAATTAGAGTTTGAAAACTTAAACGAAGTAACCTGTTAACTTTCATTAAAATTAAAATCATCTTTTAATCAAACTAAGAAAGATGGGATAAAATAAAGTTAATTATGTTAAATTTAGCAAAAGGTCAGATAGTATGAAAATTTAAAAGTATTAAAACGTCAGCAAAAATATACATTTAATGAACAGCCATTTTCCAATTTCAGTTTTGATTTGCGACACGCTGAAAGAACAAATTCTTCCATAGAATCTAGGGTCATGAATAAATCAAGACTACTTCTTTTGTAGTGCAATTTTCGATTTTTTTTTGTTTTTTTTTTGAATACTTACTCGGAGGCGCTTGTGGTGCTCGACGAACGACAGTCTGCTCTTGGTGCGGACCTGTGTACTCGTGCCATGTGTAGGTGCTCCTGTACTCTGAATGGAGCTGCTGAAAAACAGGAACAAAGATGTTCAGCTTCTTAATTTGTGATTAAAGTGTTATTTAAAATTATGTATACAATATTGTTACATCTCATTATAAATTTTTTTCGACTTTTAATAGTATCTACTTTCCGTAGTTTTTTTATAAACTGAATTATTCTTTTGTAAAAAGAATGTTTTAACAAAAAAAAATTACTAATCCAATTAAATTAATTTATTATTCTAGAAAAGATGCATTTTGCGGCAAGAAAGAGTCACAATGGCAGAAATTATTTACAAAAGAGACAAGAAAAGGCATTTAATTCAACAGGCCGACTTGCACTGCAATGCATATTATACCAAAGTGGATGTCGTATTGTCGTTGACATATGCTGCACAAAGTGAGCATGTTACGTGTATGTATGTACGGATGTGTTGTCTGGCCGGGCGTCTGCTATTGCAACTCGTGTGATTCCCTTTGACTTTTAGGACACAAATGAGCGTCTGCAAATCGATTCTTTGTATGAATGTTCGACATATGTGAACAATCAGATATAATTTTTCAAGTTCATTGTGTTTCATAAAAAACTTCAATTGAGATTATCTTTTTTCGGATAATAGAAAGATTACTTGCTTCAAAATATATACACTGAAAATATAAGGTGAATCAAAAATGTGTAAAAATTTGTTGTTCTCTTGACCTGCATTTTTATGAATACGTGGCAAATTTTGAACCCTCTTCACGTCGGCATTATACTTGTATGATTTTTTTATACTTTATTCGTTCGTAAATGCACGACAAGTTGCGTGGCTGAGCACATCCTGAAACCAATATGCGCTATTTCACTAACACCCGACTCGTTTGCTCAAATGTGCCAGCATATACGTGTGACGTATCACTTATGTGCCGTCGGGATTTCGGAGTATCCGGCAAAGAGTTAACAGATATCACCGACAAGATTCAATTTATCATCCAAAATGATATCACGTCTTCGCGAAAATGAAAATCATAGCGTGTAATTGCCAGGTAAATGTTTCGATCCGAAGTATAGTATACCACGTATAAATTTCATACTTCGATACAAAATGCAAACTATGTGCTCAATGCAGTATTTTAGAATTTTACAGTAAATATGTATGTATATTCTACAGATAATATCATTTTAGCTGTAAAAACAATTGTTTCTATTTTTATTTAATGGTAAAATTTAATAAAAATTTTTATGTATCTTTTCGTATATTTCAGAGTCCAAAAAAAAAGATTATCCTAAAGATATGCCCTTAGGTAGAAATTTTTCGTTTTTTTACCGCTAAAATAAAATTAACTGTAGAATTGCTCAAATATTCTAATTTTGATAGTTAAATTTATCATTTTAATTATTGAATATTAATCTAAGCTGATTTAAATTATTCGACGTTGAAATATTGAATGAAATTGAACATGATGTGTACATGAAAAACACAGAATATTGTATGGTTCTCTACAAAGTATATAACAGATTCATTTTAAGATTGAAATATACTCAATAAAAAGGAACGTACAAGTAAACTGTATTAACTATTTTTGCATGTGGAGAGAAAAAAAATTAACAAAATTTAATTAATTTACGGTACATCACAAAAACTAAACTACATTTTCTTTTTCTGTATTAACAATCATCTAAATTATGGATAACAGTTTAATAAACTGAGAGGACTCGAGCAAACAAAAACAAAAAAAATTAAAACTTTTTTTCTACACTTTTCGAAATATCTTTAACATTTGAAAATTAAAATTGAATGTTTCGATTATTGTTTTCGATTAACAAGAAAAACAAAATTGTAATTAATTGTACTTCTGTTCGGATCATTGAACTGAAAGAATTCAACGAGCTCAAAAAGTGTAACACGGCAAGATTGTTCCATAAATGTTTAAACAAAATCACTCTGTGGATTTAAAAACCTTTTAATCCCGTTAGTTAAAATTTAATACTAGGTCAAATCATGAACAACCAGCTTTGAGCTGTTACGTAATGATATTTGTAAGCAAAACGTGCCAAAGTAATAATTATATATACGTATATATATTTTTTTACATATAAACACTGTTTCCGAGTTGTCTAAAATGCAATAACCGTAAAATTACATTAATGTAGCAATTGCGGTAAATTTATTTGCGTAATAAAATTCGTTACATGCTTTCGATGGATTGACGGGTCAAACTTTGTGGCTTCCACAATCCCTTTGCAAAAGTCAGATTTGTATTATTGCTTGAGACTAAACGCACTGTTTCTTTTTCCATCGTTCAATTAAACATTTTCACCATAGCTGTGCAATTATGTAATTTATTTTTCGAAATTGTGTGGATAAAAACTAATTTTTTTTCAATGTATATATTTTATTAACAAATGTAGAAAATTGG
>JABFPM010004617.1:0-12375 GCA_022817325.1 Idris sp. 1 HC-2018 | reverse complement strand
TAAGTTGTTTCTTCGGTATGCTAGAGGTAGTTCACCAGATTCAGCCAGGATGCTGCTTATTGGACTAGTACGAAAGGCTCCAATTGCGGATCTCAAACAGCTATTGTGTATAGGGTCTAGCGTTTTGGTACACGGAGAAGGTTTTCTTGTGATTTTACTATGACTTGATTTCATTCTATAATAGAATGAAACATTCACAGTACAATGGAATGAATTTAAGGTTTAATATGTTGAATAATATTCATACAAAAAAGCATGAACCTTACTCTAATGTATTACGAATTTCAAGAGAATATAGCAGCATTTGTTTCACAGTATTTTAATAAAACTTTCATCGGATTATCCCGTGATATGAGATCATGCTAAAAATCGATTCGTATTCGAGCGTTCGATAAACGACGCAGTGCGCATGCGTAAACATCATATGGCCACTTTCAATGTTATGAAAATTCTCACTAAAAGTCATCACCGGATTTTCCTATGAAATAATTTCATCTTTTTATATTATAAACTTTCACAGTTTAATATTAAGAAAAACCTCTCCGTGTAGCAATATTGGAATCTTTATAGGCCCAAGCTTGTTTTCTTCCTAACCATTGGCAATCTATTGGATTTTCCACATGGGCAGTTGTTACCAATGGTATCTGGTCATGCATAGTAGGTGCCTAAGGTATTTAAAATTGCTTAGTAGGAGGTACCTATGATGTCTACACATCAGTAGATACTTATGGTATCAAATAGCTTCTAATTCGAAATCTGGGCCCCCTCTTTAGATATTCCTCATCAAGCTGACCCGGAAATATGTACGGCAATATAAAAATCGGTTAAATTTTTCATTAGAGAACAAAATGATTCTAACAAGCATTTTTTGCGCATCTGCATGCACGTGTAACGCAAATTATTCACGTTAAATAAGTTTAAAATATATTGTAATAATTTTAAAAACAACCAGCTTTAGTTTTTTATAAACAATAAAAAAATATAAATAAAAAATATGTCAATTATAAATAATTATTTTAAGTAAAATATTCAACTGGAAAACTTTGCAAACAGAATCGGTGAGCTATTTTTAAATAATTAATCCAGCGTATTTGTTACAGTTTTATTTAAAGTTAAAATAAGAAATTATATAAAGTTATAAGTATTTCATGTTGGTAATACTTCGAAAAGTGGTCATTACACCAATATACTAAAAACAAAAAATACAAACGGACACTCAGAAAAATCTCCTTTTGTATACAACTTTTGAACCAAAAGGAAATTTCTATTAGAATTTCTTTTTAGTTCAAAAGAATTATACAAAAAGACAAATCCTTTTCGTTCAAAATGAGATTTTTCCGAGTGAACGATGATTTGTTAGGGATGAAAATGTTTGTACCAAAAGATGACCAAATGGAGCAAACAATAGATAAATATTTGCTTTAAAGCAATGTTAAAATAAACTATAAATCCAAAATAAAGACAAAAATTATAATTCATAAATTTAAAATATAAATGATTAATTTAAATATATTTTAAATGTTACACTGAAATTATTCGTCTTACAAATCTCATGATATCATTTCAATCACATTTAAAAACATGTTTCATAAATCATATGCTCTACATTTTACCTTCAAAGTATTATTCTTGCATTGCTCGTGATATCATTTTAACAATATTGAAAAATTTGGCTAACTATAAAATTATGTTAAAACAAAATGCTGACAAATTATCTTGCATACTTCATATTTACATGAAAAATATCCTTGTTTCAATAATAGTTACATTATTTCACTAAAATTGACAAGTTTGGCCAAATACAAAATTATTATTCATGTAGCTATTTATTAAATATAAAGAATTGACTTTTAATAATGTAAATTGTAATTGTAAATTTATCTTTCATATAATGTTTATGATATCGAAACACTTTACAAGTACATTTTAATCATAAAAAAAATTGCAGTAATAAATTAAAAACAATATTATTCGCAAATGTACTTGGCATTTAAAATTTCTTATTAAAGTTTAAAGAATATCTGCACAAAAGCTCTTAAATGTAGTATCATATATTGGTTGCTATTAAATTATACTATAAAATTTGCTAATGAATTTTCTTCACAATCATAATAATATAGCGCTAAAATTTAAAAATTCCAACTTATATATCTATTTAAATTATAATAATTATTTTATAAGGTTTACTAATTAATTAAAAGTTTTCAAAATATAAAATTTTATACAAATTTTTACAATTTCAGCTAGATAAAATGCTACCAGCCCCAAGGGAACGCTATAATTGATTCAATATTGACTATAATGTTATTTCAATATTAAATATATATTTACATATTACTGAAATAATATTGAATCAACATCCAAATGTTCCTTCAGAGGAGGTTATGTCAGTGTTGAACGTCAATATTATATCAATATTGATGCAACATTGAAACGATATTCTATCTGAATATATAGGGTGTCCCGCAAGTCTGGAAACGGTCAAATATCTCGAGAAATACACATCGGATCGGAAAATGAAAAAATAGGTATCAAATATTTTGAAATCTATCCAATGATACCAAACTTGACCCCCTACCCCTGCCTTCTGAGGGTGGGGCGGGGAGCAACTTTAACATCTTAAATAGGAACCCCAATTATTTATTGCAGATTAAGATTCCTTAGACAAAGTTACCCCAATTAGGGTTGATTAAACATCGATAGTGTCAATATCAAAAACAATCGATAATGTGTATGATAAATATCGATAAATATCGATAGTATCGGAATAATAGTTTTTAAATGTAATCCACTAGTTTTTCAAGGAATCATCTTTATTTACCATGTAGGTCTTTTACAAGTAAATAATATATATTTTTATATTATTTTAATTATATATTGTAGTCAATCTTACTTGAAAATACTATAATCATATAATAACTTAAAGTAAACGATATTTTGTCTATTTCTATAAACTCAGAAAAAACTAACAATTAATATATTGATTTTCGCACAAAATGTTCTCTATTATTTCAAAGTCAATATAACTGATAATCATAATACTCTGTTTTAACAAAATAATAATTTTTATATTATTTTAAAATCAATATAATAGTTAAAAAATTAAAGTTTAAATTAAATAAGAAATTAAAGTTTTACTTCAGTCATTTTCAGAAAAAGAAAATATTAATATAACCAAGAATTGATTTTGAGGAATATTAATTTCCTATATTTATCAGGCTTCATTCGACTGCGATTGTCGGTAATTACATTACCTGCAGTCGAAAATGCTCGTTCTGACGGAACAGAGGATCCTTGGACTATCAAAGTTTTCATAGCCAAGTTCCTTAAAGTTTTGTTGGGATAATTTTTCCAATAGTTAAAAATATCTTTTTCTTGTAAGTCGACAGGTTCAGCTTCTAAATAATTTTTCATTATAACTATCGCCTCACTGGTGGTAGATATTGAAGAAGCTTGCTGAAAATTACGACGCCGAACGTAGATGAATTCAAACAAATGTCCACCTTTTGACGTTGAAGGTCCTGGAGTACATTCAGAAGGCTCAGAGATTCGCGCGCTCCAGAAGCCTTTTCTCTCTCGACTCTCTCTGCATTGAGCTCTGCAGCGATTGCATTTTGCAACAATTTTTTAGCCAAACCCATTTGCTCATTTGTTCTAAATGGCAAGGTTTTGAATCTCGGATCCAAAATTGCAGACAGTTGAATTACAGATCGACTTTCAAATGGAAAAAGACGAATTCTGACTGAGTCGATCAATTTTGTCAGCACTTCTTTCCCAATTTCGGTTTTTAAATCGGTGCACTCTAATAATTTGGAGTATAATCCAGTGATTACAGGAATCACTAATGAAATTGTTTCATACTTATCCCCTGAAATATCCCTAGTTGCTTCTTCAAATGGCTGTAAAATTGTCGTCAAATCTTCCAGCACTGCAATTTCTTCGGTCGTCAAAGGATTTGGTCCACTTTTGCATAATCCAATTGTTAAACTTAGAGCATCTATGATTTCCAAAGCTCTTTTAATCATATAGAACACACTGTTCCAACTAGTCGGACAACTCTGAATTAGGCACAGCACTTTACCTTCTTGAATTAATTTTTGACTTTTGTCTAATTTTTCTTTGGCCAAAGTGCTGCACCTAAAATAGGTCACAATTTCTTTTAAATGTAGAATTATTTTTGCCACAGCCTTCACGGGATCCAAACAATCATTCAAGTCTTCATCTAAGGTCTCACACTCTGAATCTACGCTGATAAGATTTTTATCCTTATTTTTAAGTCCCAAACAATCGTCGACGATAAGGTTGAGAGTGTGAGAAAAACAAGGTATGTGTCGGATTTTTAAGATCTCAGCAGCTTTAATCATGTTAGCAGCGTTATCAGTCGTCATACTAACAGTTTTCTTTCGAATTTCCCATTCTATCAGAATTTTATCAATAACCTGTCAAAAAACAAACAATTCCAATTAATGAAATTAATATTTTTGATCTTCAAACTCATACCAGTAGTTTTTAAAAATTTAAAAAAAATATCAATAAAAATTTCTATTCAATATTTCATTTATGTGTATTTATATAAAAAAGGTACCTTTGCAATGTTTTCAGCTGTATGTTGTCCTTCGATGCGATTTGTTTCTATCACCGCCGATTTCAAAGCATCTCCGTATACAAAATGTACAGTTAGAGTTATTACTGACTCTTTCGCTGGAGATGTCCACAAGTCTGTTGTGATTGCTACTTCCTCTGTTTCTTTTAATATTGCAGATAAATTCTCACGAGCTATTTCATACAATCCAGGCATCAATGTTTCTTTAAGATGAGTACGAGAAGGAATTGGGTATCTTGGATTGAGTCCACTTATAAAATTCCTGAAGCCGGTGTGTTCAACGATGTTAAATGGGACCATACTTTGTGCTACAAATTTTACTAATAAATTGTCTAACTTCTTCTTTTCTTCACTATTTTTATCATACTCTTTAGATCGGGTAATCATGTCCACAATTGTGACTTTTCTTTTCTTCGTTACCGGCTCAGTAGAATCAGTTTCGTGGGAATCGTGAGATTTGAGTTTGCTATATACATCGTAATGCGCGCTTTTGAGATGACTCCAGCAATTTGTGGTGTTTTTGCTGGTCCGGTACGGATTTTTGCATATAGTGCATTGAGCGAACGTAGAATTAGAGTCACTTTCAATGAAATAATCCCAGACATCCCATTTTTTTTTGCCCATTGTAAAATTCAATTTTAAAACCTGTTTATGTAAATAAAAAATTAGTTATATTAAGGTAAACATTAGATATTGCTTTTAATTTGATATACTTACTATGATATAGATTGGATATTTCGAATAATAATGAGGATGGTCTGATATTTTTATAATTCAGTCGAAAAAAATAAAATTATGATTATTTAAAAAAAAAAGTTTAACCTAAAAGCTATTCTTAACCAATAATACTTTTTTCGTGAATTTAATCTTTTATTATAAATTTATTGCATTTAAAATTATAAAGTTGAAAAGTTTTCTATTTATCTGATAAAATGTTTGAAATATATTCAAATTAATGTTTAGTAGCTTACACGGTGCAACACCTGTTGTTTAGATTCTGAACGTACAAGAATTTTTCAGTTTATATTTTCTTTCTATTTTATGACTAAGTTTCGAATTTAATTTTTGATTGGTTGCCACAAAAAGATGTCTTTATCTGATTGTTAAAACATGCAGAAAATAACTTACTTTCAACGTCGAAAATTACTGTTTAAAACGCCATCTATAAGAATGTAAAAATGTCACTTCCACTTCTAAGATTCGTGTGTTATTGAAAGACAAATGTTTATTTCTGTCTTTTTCTATCGCAAGTGAAAAACTTTGAGTGTTCTTAAACTTGACAGAAAAAAGCACAAAAGCAGAACTCTTGTTTATCTCACAATTATTTACATAGTATTTATTTTTTATCTAAATATTAATTTTATTTTCATTAAAAAAAATAAAAATTTAAATTTTATAATAAAATAAACGTTAAAAAAACAATGTTTTTATCGATATTAAGAAGTGCACAATCGATAATTTCCGATAGTACGGACTATCGATAATATCGATATTGCTATCGAAGTTTAACCAAGCCTAACCCCAATTTCATCTACAATTTAAACCATTTTTGTTGATAGATGGCGCTGTAATCGACGAAAATCAAAAAGTGGTATCAAATCGTTCAAAAATCGGGATATCTCAAGAAATACACATCGGATCGGAAAAAATACGTATTTTTCTACTGTAGTAGTATTCTGTTCTCTCGGGGTGCTTGTTTACCGTGAGTTCCCTTGCCTCTCACAATTATCAATACTTAATAAGGATGTTTATGTACAGTACTGTGTTCTACTTGATCAAATGTTCAAATTGCAAACCTTTTGCCATTTGACAGTCACACAATCGTTGATAAATGTTGTTTATAACATTCCGTCTCATTTCCGGTGTAATAAAATGCACTTGGTTCATAATGCGATTCCAAAGTTCTACTAAATCCATTAGTTTTGTTGCATACACGTTATCTTTAGCATAACCCAAAAAAAAAAATCTAATGGTGTTAAATCAGGAGATCTAGATGGCCATGCTATTCTTGGTACTTCAGAATTGGGTCTTCGATAACCAATCTACCGATTAGAAAATGTTGTGTTCAAATAATTTTGGACAAGAATTGTGTTATGAGCCGGGGCACCATCCTGTTGAAACCAACAATTTTCTAAGTTTCCGTCAAACAAATTTTGGGCTGCTGGTACAACTTCATCTCGTAAAAGATTCAAATACCTGTCTTCGTTTAAATTTCCATTTATAATAAATGGGCCTATAAGACCACGGGCAGAAAAGCCACACCAGACATTTAGTTTCTCGGGATATTGAGTGTTCATCACGCATCCATCTGGGATTTTCATTACTCCAATATCGATAGTTATGTGTATTTACTTCACCAGTCAACTGGAATGTAGCTTCATCAGAAAAATTATGTTATCGAGAAACGTACGATCAGCATCGTAGAGACGCATCATTTCATCGCAAAAATCTATTATACGAACAGGATCAGTTTCTTTTAATTCTTGTACAATATCTTGTATAATTTTCATTTTCCGATCCGATGTATATTTCTCAAGATATCCCCATTTTTGAACGATTTGATACCACTTTTTGATTTTCGTCGATTACAGCGCCATCTATCAACAAAAATGGTTTAAATCGTAGATCAAATTGGGGTAATTTTGTCTAAGGAATCCTAATCTGCAATAAACAATTGGGGTTCCTAGTTAAGATTTTAAAGTTGCCCCCCACCCTACCCCCAGGAGGCAGGGGTAGGGGGTCAAGTTTGGTATCATATTTGACCGTTTCCAGACTTTTGGAACACCCTGAATACTACTGCTTGGAAGTTTGGAAACACTTGCAGGTGACTACTTTTATTTTAATATCAATTTGAAATATCTCCATCAGTTTTTCAGATAATGCAAATACTTTTTATTTTTGCTAAAAAGCTTGGAGTTGAAGCCTTCAAAACTTCCAGTAAAAATGAAATTTGCTTAACTCTACTAATCGTGCCACTTCACAACTTTAAAAATTTTGTTCTTCAAAAAGGTATTTGCAAAAAGACATATTTTTCTTTTTACAAATTAGAGTTTTTTAGACCTTTCGAAATTTCACAAACTTTGCAAAATGTATTTTATGGAGTATATTCAGAAATAATTTGTTTTCTAAAGCTGTTTTTCGAGTTATTACTAATTATACTCCATAAAATATTTTTAAAACTCATAAAATTCTAAAGATATTAAAAAAACTCAAATTTTAGGGCGTTTTAGAAGAAAAACATGACTTTTTGAAAATACTTTTCCGAACAACAAAATGTTTTAGCTTGCAAAGTGTCACGCTAAAGCATAAAGCAAGTTTCACTTATGAATTTAGTTTTAGTTTTTAGTTTTTAAGATTAAACTCTAAGCAATAAAACAAATAAAAAGTGTTTTCCGATCCGATGTGTATTTCTCGAGATATTTGACCGTTTCCAGACTTTTGGGACACCCTGTATACAAGGGCAAGTCGAAAAAAAAATTTTTGGACGGCTGCCCTCATAAATTAAAGTTTACGAAGAGAAAAGATGGGGCCACATAATTTTAGTGACTTTTTAAAGAGTTTAGGGGACGCGCGGGGGGTCCGAATATCTCATTTTTGGGTACGTTTTTTACATTTTACCCGCAAAGTGGTTTACATTAATCAGATTGCACCAGTTTTTAGATATGTGGTGCCTACATAAATGCCCTTAAAGAGCCACAAAAATCAATCCAGTTTTATCTTCATTTAACCTTGGGCCCGATATATTGAAATTCAAGTATTTTGGAAAATTTTACGAAAAAAATTATTTGTTGCTTTAAATTATGTTTATTATCTTAAGATCTAAGCAATAAAATATTTGGTTGTATTTTAAAAATCAAATTCTTCTAAATTTTAACATTTTAACGCATAATTAGCTATACGCTTAACGCATACATAGAAATAGATATTTCCTAGAAAAGAAATTACAAAAAAAAATATTGCTGATATCGCCAATCGTCAGCGAATCGTTAACGAGCCGGATTTGATACCTCAAAATGCTCGGTGAATTTGGTGAGCTAAGGTTGAAACATTTTATCTCATCAGTTCTGTGCATGTCCCTCCTAAAAGAAATTAGAAAAGTGGTGTTTTAAAGGTGCACTACCTGTGGAGGCATTATTGCAATTTTATCGGGGGGAAATGAAACATAACTTTATAAACATTACATTAATAATGAAAAAACATTCTGTCAGAAGGGCAGGCAAAAAACCATTTAACTGGGTATTTATGCTATACTTTAGAGTTGGAGTAAAGAGAGAGAGAAATAGAGAAAAGAAGGGAAAAGAGAAAAAGATAGAGAAATAGAGTAAACAGGTTAATAAGATTTAATATTGCAACACTATTTTTGAATTTTTAAATTAGTAGGAAGTCTTTAAGTCTTTTGTGTTTGACTCCCGGGTCATACATACATATTATGTTTAAGTGGAGTTTGAGCATTCTTTTTGTGAAAAGAATGGCCTTAGACTTTGTCACGTTAATTTTTATTCTCCATAATTGGCACCATTTGTTTATTTTGTTCAGGCATAAATTCAGTTTATTGGTTATCACGTCAACGTTCAGTGAGGAGGTGAAAACAACTGTATCATCAGCGTACATTCCCAATTTAACACCGTTTATTTGGGGCATATCAATATTGTATAGTGAGAAGAGAATGGGACCAAGTAGGCTTCCTTGGGGAATGCCTGTTCCGATTTTCAGTAGTTTAGATGTTTCGTTATTGACCCGTACTGCCAATTTGCGATTAAAAAGATTGCTTGCTATGAATTTAATATAATTTGTGGGGGATTTTATGTTTATTGAGTTTGACAATCAGCCCTTGTGTCCAAACACTGTCGAAGGGTTTTTCGACGTTTAGGAGAACTGCTCCTGTATGTTTTTATGGTTAAAGGCTTTGGTAATATATTCAGCGAATCTGAGAATATAATGTGTTGTGGAGTGGTCTTTTCTGAAGCCAAACTGTTCAGGTCTAATAAGGTTATTTTGTTTGATGAGGAGATTAAGTTTCTTTAGAAAAACAGCTTCTAGAGTTTTTGACAAGATTCTTTTCTTTTTTCAAGAATACTATTATGATTGCTTTCTTCCATTGTGCAGAGAAATAGAATATTTTGAAGCATGCATTAAAGATGTCTGTAATTTCATTAAGAAGCAAGTCAGGTAAAATGTTAATAATATGTTAGTAATATTATCTTCGCCCGGAGATTTTTTGTTTTTAAATGTTTTAATAACTTTTTTAATTTCATTTATGTTTGTGGTTATTATGTAATCGTTTGATTGTGTATTTATTATAGTTTTGTATTTTTGTTAACTTTATTTATGAAGGGTTGATTAGCAAAGAACCAAATACTTCAGGTAATCTTATACTTTTTTAGTGGCAAAATTTTTGTGAGTTGCTTCAAAGTGTGAGCCATCTAGCGGAAAAATGAATTTTAATTATTTCTGAAAGAATGTTCAGTCGATAAAAAGTTTTTAAAACTCAAGTAGCCTACAATTTTTTCATTAATGAAATCATTATTGAATCAATTATAGAATTCTCTTGGGAAGAATTTACACAAAAAAAACAAGTTGTTTCAGCATTCGAATTGTATAAAATATTGAACTTGAACTTAATTTTTGTGTTGCATTTTTCAGGCTGTTTCAAGACAACAATTATTTAGTCTGAAATTTTCGGATCGTTGAACCAGGATTAGTCAATTTAATTCTGAAAATATACTTTATTTTATAAATCAAATAGTAATCTGAATATCTTTCTATGAAATATTTTATAAAAATAATGTAAATCAGTTAAAATTAAACACTTCAAACTGATCTTTTTTTTGTCATATTTTGGTAGCATGTTCCCTTTAATTTATGATTTATTTAAAAGAAACTATTTTATAAAAAGTCGAAAAACAGTAAGATAGTTTTTATATAAATTAAACTAATTAGCTTACCTGCTCCTAATCGCCCCATTATGGGTTTTATAAAGTAAGAAGAAGCCGTCATACTGACATTTAAAATCATGAGTCTTACAACAATTTTTGCAGTGCCTATATACGACAAAAATATCTGTCTCTCTTTTTCATCTCGAAATTTATTAACATCATAATCTTCCATAAATTCAATGACAAGAATTTTAATTTTTCTAAAATGAACACGTAGCATCAGCATCCTAAACACAATAGGAGTAAATGCTAAATTTTCAGTTAAATTCATGACCACATGCTCCAGATTATTGAAAAATAAAAAAAGATCCAAATATTCCAAAATCATGTGAAAGAAAAAGCAACCAAAACTTAGAGAAAACCTGATGTCACTTTTATTCTCAGGCCATAATCCCAAGACGTACAATGATATTTTGTTCCATAAAAATATTCTTTTTGCTTTTTTTAGTTCTTTGTTACCCTTAAAATAAAAGAAATAAAACATTTACATAGCATATTATACAAACTTGAAAAATAATAGTTGATGAATAATTATATATACTTCAATCCTTAAGTTTGTCATTGTGAACCAGTAGATCGCGGTCAAGCAGTTAATTAGTAACTATCCAATGAATTACCTATATTTCTATGTATGCATTATTATAAATTCCAAATAAGTAAGTATCGTAAAAGTTTATAACTTTAGGATGTTGAACAAATTTCTTATAATTAACTATTTACTAATCAATGTTATTTTGTTCTAAGAAATAAAAGACCTTTTTTAACGAAACAAAGAAATTAATTTTCCACAGTACTTTTAAGTAATTTAAATGATAGATTATAACATGTTATATGATATCATTAGAGCAAGAAGAATAAAAATGCATTTTATGGCTAAACCGCAATGAAGGCCTTACACGTTCAATTATAAGAATATTTTATTAGTTATTTGAAACTAAATTAGGAGGTAGGTGTGCCTAAATAATTTCAATTGTTTATTTTATACAAAAAATATTATAAATTTGTATTCTGAACTTTAGTTAAAAAATATTTGTATTTGTTTAATCCGTTTATATGTATCCGTTATAGACAAACGGACAAAATAACTGGAATTTCTATACAAAAGTCATTTATTGAGTGTTTGATTTATATTTTA
The DNA here is from genome assembly GCA_022817325.1 of Idris sp. 1 HC-2018. NCBI lineage: Eukaryota > Metazoa > Arthropoda > Insecta > Hymenoptera > Scelionidae > Idris > Idris sp. 1 HC-2018. Next base: position 701 of record JABFPM010004617.1, on the reverse strand, counting down.
CAAAATAATTGGAACAACATGCAAACAAAATTATCTAAATTATTAATTCACGATCTTCGTGAGTTTATATTAGCAATATTCTTTAAATATTTAACAATTCTTTTATTATTGTATTATTGAACAACATTCATCAGAGCTTGTTGATATGATTGTTTCAAGCGTTTTTTCGGTGGTTCTACGCCAGAATCCAATTAAAGTATTAAAATTTCTGTAGAATGTTGCTCATCTTGAAGGATTGTAATGAAATTAAAAATTTGTTCGTGTGAACGTGAAATTAAACTTTTTAAACGATTATGCCATGATTCACATACATTGTTAGTTTTGTTATTTTAATTTCGTCTATAACCATCAATGATAAGGTACAATGTATACAAACACAATAAATAGAAAGCCTGCAATTTTGCCAAAACAGATTCAAAATTCATATACAATGAACGTCAGTTTTAGCATTTTATTTATTAAAAAAATTATATTAAGATACTTTGTCCTCAGTTATTTTGTCCTCAGTTATTTGGTCCTCAGTTATTTGGTCCTCAATTATTTTGTCCATCAGTTATTTTGTGTATACACCCAAAATTATTACAAATAAAATAACTACACGACAAAACAAACAAGTTTAAAATAAGTGAACACATAATAAAACTGCATAGATAATCAAGGTCATTGTTATTTTTGTTATTTAGGGGAGGGGGGGGGGGGGG